>NW_026844366.1:177751221-178028721 GCF_025583915.1 Anolis sagrei ordinatus | reverse complement strand
ATGACACCTTCACCATTTGGAGCCATGGAGAAGAAGAACTCAACAGGTTCCTGGACCATCTTAACAGCATCCACCCAAACATCCAGTTCACCATGGAAAAAGAAAATGAAGGAAGACTGCCTTTTCTAGATGTCCTAGTCATCCGCAAACCAGATCAACAATTGGGTCACACCGTTTACAGAAAACCCACACACACAGATAGATATCTACATAAAAACTCCAACCATCACCCAAGTCAAAAAAGAAGCACCATTAAAGCCTTGGCAGACCGTGCAAAAAGAATCTGCAAACCCCACCTCCTCCAAGATGAACTGAACCACCTCAACTGGGCTCTCCAGGCCAATGGATACTCCACCTCAGACATCAGAAGAACTGCAAGACCAAGAACAAGCCACGAGAAAAGATGAAGATCCACCCAGAGGAAAAGTGTTCTTGCCATACATCAAGGGAACCACTGACCGCATAGGGAAGCTGATGAGGAAACACAACATACAAACTATCTACAGACCCACCAAGAAAATCCAACAAATGCTACATTCAGCAAAGGACAAGAGGGATCCTCTCACTTCTGCAGGAGTCTACCGTATACCATGCAGCTGTGGACAAGTCTACATAGGGACCACCAAACGCAGCATGCCCAGACACGAATCAAGGAACATGAAAGGCACTGCAGACTACTTCAACCAGAGAAGTCAGCCATAGCAGAGCACCTGATGAGCCAACCTGGACACAGCATATTATTTGAGAACACAGAAATGCTGGACCACTCCAACAACCACCATGTCAGACTACACAGAGAAGCCATTGAAATCCACAAGCATGTGGACAATTTCAACAGAAAGGAAGGAACCATGAAAATGAACAAAATCTGGCTACCAGTATTACAAAAAACTCTAAAATTACAACAGCACAACAACAGAGAGGAAACAAGCAAGGACATCTAATCACCTCTCAACAAAGGATTGCTCCAGGCACTGCCAGGCAATAAAATGCTAATCAAGGTGATCAGTTGAAACATTCACACCTGGCTCCAACAGACAAGAGTCCTTTGTCCCACCCTGGTCATTCCACAGATATATAAACCCTTTTCCTAGTTCCAACAGACCTCACTACCTCTGAGGATGCTTGCCATAGATGCAGGGGAAACGTCAGGAGAGAATGCCTCTAGAACATGGCCATACAGCCCGAAAAAACCTAAAACAACCCAGAAGCACATTTCATTGCTTCCACCCCAGTTTGGGAGGAATGTGGGTGGGGCTGCCATGCACTGTATGATGGTACACAACAAAGCAGCAAAATGAGGCAAAAATGCCCCGTGAGAAGAGGTGGTACGTGAGCCTGGCTTTCAGGAGGAAGGAAAGCCAAGAAGTGTACCCAAATAATAGAACAATGCAGAATTTTGTAGGATTAGATCAGATGGGTTTCACAGGGCAGGAAACTCCCTTGTGGGTAGGGAAAGCCCTGGTCCACGTGAAACCTCTTCCCCATTTTCTAAAACTTGTTTCCTGACATTAAAGTGAAACGGAATGGTTTCACTTTAATGAAACCATTCCGTTTCATTAAACTCAATTTGCCTATTGAAGCCTCTACAAGCACAACATAGACCATTGGGGGGAGGGGGGGGGGGCGCTTGGGAACAAATCACCACCCACAGCAACAGCTTCCTACTTCAAATAAATAGCTCATCTGTTTGTTTTCTCCCTCTAAATTTCCTTGGGAAAGCAAAGATACATCATATAGCCCCATTTATTTGTGTGTGTTTGTACGTGTGTGTGTGTGTGTGTTTAATTGGTTTCAAAAGTATTCACAGAGTATATTGAGTACTCTGCCCCCAGTTAGGAGCACAAGTGGATGCCAGGAAATGAAAATGTTAGGCATGAACCATTCACATCAGCCAGCACACTCAATTTCTCAAACAAACAAATACCTACAAGACAACCTCCATTTTTTTTTAGAAAGGTGTACATTTGCAGATTTGACTTTTATAAATTTTATTATTCACATATTTGATTAAAACATTGTATCTACGTTCTCCAGTGCAATTCTATAGAAACCTTCCAGCAAAAGTTGACTGTAGGCTCATACTGGAAGACATATGACCTATTCATATGCCCGTTATTAATTCGTATTTAAATTAGCTTACAATCCAATATTGAGCCATGCAGGAATAGTGTGAGGAGTAAATTAGATTCGAAACAATTTTTTCAATTTATTTCATAATTATTTCGTAATTATTTTGGCATGTCTGGTGCAAGTTTTATAGTTGTTGTTTGTTTTATCACACCAACAGTCAACAACAGAGGGAGAGGGAAGCTTCAGAAGTTCCCCTGTCCCATTTGGAGGGTTTTTTAGCATATTGCGCAATCGCGTCCGCCATTAACGAATCGATTCGTAATTATACAAAATTTCGTATATTTCGAAATTTTTAAAAGGAAAATTTTGGAATTATTAAAAAAAACAAAACGCAAGGGCCCCCTAAAAACAAAACGAGTTTAGAACCAAATTTTTCTGTGGTTACCCAAGCCTACTAAGTAGGCGTTTGCTGCTAAATTTAGCCCCATATGGTGAGATCCATAGAAATTCCATAGCCCCCTTCTCTCTGTGTGTAAGGCTCCGTGTAGTTTGGCCTTTGGATGGTTTGTAAGCTGGAGTACAAAAGAAAACATTAGTGCCTTGAGGCCGTTACTGGATGGTTGTGTGCCAGCAGGTTGAGGGTGAAGCCAGCGAAGACGGAGATCCTCTGGCTGGGCCGTCCGGGTGGGAGGGAGATCAGGCTGCCTACCCTCGATGGCGAGACACTACGTCCGTCATCTTTTGTAAAAAGTCTTGGTATCTTATTGGACCCTCTGCTCACAATGGAGGCCCAGGTCTCTGCGGGTGAGCAGATCTGCGTTTTTCCATCTATGTAAGGCTAGGCGAATGGCTCCCTTCCTATCTAGGAACGACCTGGCTACGGTGATCCAGGTGACGGTCATCTCGAGGCTTGACTACTGTAAAGCCCTCTACATTGGCCTTCCATTTTCAGTGATCTGGAAACTGAAGCTGGTGCAAAATGCGGCGGCTCGTCTTCTCACCGGGATGCCGGCGAGGTGTCGTATTACCCCAATTTTCCAGCAGCTGCACTGGCTACCGATTGAGTACTGGATCACTTTCAAGGTGCTGGTACTAACCTTTAAGGCCTTATATGGTCTGGGGCCGGCGTACGTAAGGGTCCGCTTATCCCCCTACCAACCCCAGAGATTACTCTGGTCTGAAGACCAAAATCTGCTTGCAGTCCCTAACATCTGGACCTATCATTTGCCCTCTACTAGGCAGAGAGCCTTCTTGATTGTGGCCCCTTATTTATGGAATGCCTTGCCTGTTGAAACTTGAACCATCCGAGACCTACTTACTTTTCGGAAAGCCTGTAAAACTTTTCTTTTCCGACAAGCTTTTGATGGGTGAACAATCCAGGCTATGCCTGTTCTCGCTGCCTATTGTTATTGTTATGGTCATTTTAAAGCTAATTGTATTGTTTTAATCTGTTTCTGTAAACCGCTCCGAGCCAAATTGGGAGTAGCAGTATACAAGTTGAACAAATGCATAAATGAATGAACATGCAGTCTGGGAAATCTATATCCACTACAATGTCACAGGATAATGTTTTTCAATAGCTGCTGAGGCTCACAAACCATGGAAGAATAAGTGATCAAGTGTCACTGGTAGTGAGGTGACATCAGAAGAGAGGGGGAGCAACTAGGACATCTTCTCAGAGGCCCCTAAAACCTGGAACTTCAAATGTGGAATGACGTACCAGAAAAAAAGCCGACAGCTGTCAACATTTAAAACACTTCTGAAGACATATCTCTTCTGATACATCAATTTTAACTTGTGAATTTAAATCTGCATTTTATCAGTGAATTATAATCTGCATTTTCACTGTATCTGCTTATATGTATTTTAATACTTTTGTGTTTTATCTCTCTGTTTCAACCATTCTGTACTCAATCTTGAGCTGCAAGAAGAGTTGAGTAATAACATGATTATTATGGTTGGTATTTATTTATCGTGTCATCCGCAACCAGAACATTGTATTACATTTCTAACAGAACAAAACAAACAAGCAGATAAAAAAAAACCACACATTTTGCAAATTTGGTAGCTGATTAAATGTCCTTTGACCAGTATCTGGCCACTTGGAGTGCCTCTGGTGTTGCCACGAGAAGGTCCTCCATTGTGTATGTGGCAGGGCTCAGGTTGCATTGCAGCAGGTGGTCAGTGGTTTGCTCTTCTCCACACTCGCATGTCGTGGATTCCACTTTGTAGCCCCATTTCTTAAGGTTGGCTCTGCATCTCGTGGTGCCAGAGCGCAGTCTGTTCAGCGCCTTCCAAGTCGCCCAGTCTTCTGTGTGCCCAGGGGGGAGTCTCTCATCTGGTATCACACACGGATTGAGGTGCTGGGTTTGAGCCTGCCACTTTTGAACTCTCGCTTGCTGAGGTGTTCCAGCGAGTGTCTCGGTAGATCTAAGAAAACTATTTCTTGATTTAAGTCGTTGACGTGCTGGCTGATACCCAAACAAGGGATGAGCTGGAGATGTCTCTGCCTTGGTCCTTTCACTATTGGCTGCAACTTCCCGGTGGATGTCAGGTGGTGCAATACCGGCTAAGCAGTGTAATTTCTCCAGTGGTGTAGGGCGCAGACACCCTGTGATAATGCGGCATGTCTCATTAAGAGCCACATCCACTGTTTTAGCGTGGTGAGATGTGTTCCACACTGGGCATGCGTACTCAGCAGCAGAGTAGCATAGCGCAAGGGCAGATGTCTTCACTGTGTCTGGTTGTGACCCCCAGGTTGTGCCAGTCAGCTTTCGTATGATATTGTTTCTAGCACCCACTTTTTGCTTGATGTTCAGGCAGTGCTTCTTGTAGGTCAGAGAACGGTCCAGAGTGACTCCCAGGTATTTGGTTGTGCTAGCTCTCCGAAGCTCTAGGTGCCCTTACTGCCTATTACAGGGAAAACCAACTGATCCCTAATCCATCTAAAACACAGACATGTGCCTTTCACCTTAAGAACAGACAAGCATCCTGAGCTCTGAGGATGACCTGGGAAGGAATCCCACTGGAGCATTGCAGCGCACCCAAATACCTGGGAGTCACTCTGGACCGTTCTCTGACCTACAAGAAGCACTGCCTGAACATTATGGTTGGTAGAATGGATGAGACTTCGGAATAGAATTCGCCAAATTACTGTTGATAATTCATGATACCTAAATGGAACTTCTATGTACAGAGGGCATGTAGTGCAATTTGGTGTGTGTGTGTAGGGATAATTCAGCCAAAAATGAGAGCTGTTTCCAGTCCTTGTGGGCAGTACAAGAAAACTCTCCATTGTAGAGGACTGTACAGAATGAGACATTAGACTAGACAGTCTCATCTGATGACCTTCCCCATTTGGCCTGAGGGCTCTTCCTGTGCCCTTGTTGAACTAGTACTCATACATAGCTACTACTGATGCAATATACCACTTTTGCTCACATTCTCCTCTTTCAAGTAAGCCAAATCCAGACTGGCCTAGATGCAGCACATTAATGGACTATATCAGCCCACAAGATGTGTTTTTTTAAATGAGTCTAGATCTTCGCTCAACTTGAAAGTTGTTCAGGCTACTCCTGTCCTTGTGAGACCTGAAGGCTCTGTGGTAGCCATAAATTTCTCTGTGGAGCACAGATGTGGCTTGAACCCACATCCTGAAGTGTTTTCACAGGCAGCATCCTTTGAATTTCTGTGTCGCATAAATACACACCTGGTCTGACCCATCTGGGAGATATAACCGAGTCCAGATGGAGTGGGTGGTCATGTCTGAGCAGTACGTAACCCACCCACACCAGACTTTGCTCATGCTTCATGCTGGCAAGCAGTGAATTGACCTAAATGATTTACAAGATGGTGAGGGAAGTGCAGTAAGATTTTTAGTCAAGGCTAAAAAAAATGTTTTGCAAGTAATCTGAGAAGCTTTAAAATATCCTTCCTTCTCTAACTTTATGTTTACAATGATGGAATGAGGGGAGGTATAAGCTTTGGGAAATAAAATTCTGATGAGATGTGGTAATGCTGAAAGAAAAGTTGGGGGTTTCTTATTGTTATTTTGTGCCTTCAAGTCAACTCTGACTCATAACAACAGTATTCTAACAGTATTTCTTGTTCAGATTTATTCAGAGGAAATTTACCATTGCTGTCCTCTATGACTGAGAGGAGTACCTTGCCCAAGGCCTCTCAGTGGGTTCAAACCACCACATCACACTGGCTCTCTTTTCTTGTCTTGCTGACAATTGAATTACACTTCAATTGAAGCCACAGTTGCCATGGGGTGGCCGCAAAGTTGGTCTGCTTAGGTCATGTTTGCCTTGCCACATTTATTTCAAGCCAAAGAACATACCACAAGAACCATGGAAGAACAGCATGCAGACAAAAGACGCAATGGGTCACACTGAAGCTTACTAGACAGCCGTATTGAGAGGCATTGTTAAGAAAAGTAAAGAGAGGTATCGGGAGTTGATCACATCTTCATCATCATCATCATCATATCATCATCATCATCATCATCATCATCATCATCATCATCTTTAATTACTTATTAATCGCCCTCCAACCGAGATGCTCCAGGCGATTTCCATAGCAGAAATTATACAGGATAAAACACATACATACAAATATTAAAATTAACATGGGTCAAATGCTCTAGTAAAAAGCCAGGTCTTAAGTACTAGGATAAAATGCCCTAAGTCACGCATGACTCTCAAATAGGGAAGCAAGGAATTCCATAAGGCAGGGGCAGAAATAGAGAAGGCCCTGCGTCTGGTGCTTTCCAAGTGCACTTGCCTAGGACCCGGCATATAGAGCAAATCGTGTTGGGATGGTCATGGCGACCTCCGATGATGGTAGAAGGAGAGACAGTCTCTAAGATACAATGGACCCTGGCCATATAAAGTTTTAAAGGTCAGGACCAGCATCTTATACAAACCATGATACTCAATTGGGAGCCAGTGTAGATGCTGCAGCACTGGTGTTATATGGCATTTCATGGCCGTTTTTGTGAGTAACCTGCCTACAGCATTCTGGACAATACGGAGCTTTCTGGTCATAGAAATAGAAAGGCCAACATACAAGGCGCTACAATAGTCCAGCCTAGATGTGACCGTGCCATGGATGACTGTTGCCAGAGCCTCATCCGACAGGTAAGGTGCCAGTTGCCTTGCTTGTCGTAGATGGAAAAAGGCCTATTTGCTGGCAGCAGCGACCTGAGCCTCCATTGTCAGGTGCGAATCCAAAACGACACCTAGGCTCTTAACGGTAGGCGATGGAGATAGAGCAGTGCCATCAAAGGTATGTAATGGATGGGTTGGACCTATCGGGCGGCCATGCCACAAGTCTTCGCCAGATTCACCTTCAATCTGCTAGCACGTAGCCAGTTCGACAAAGCCTCCAGGCATAAGGTGAAATTGTCAGGTATTGACGTTACTCCCGGCTCCAAGCGCAACAGGAGTTGGGTGTCATCCGCATATTGATAGCAGTCCAGGCCGAATCTCCGAGCCAAACTGGCAAGGGGTCTAACTTCCTTGCTCATCTGTATTCATTCTCCTCTCATCAGACTTTTAGTGCTTCTCCATAGGCGTCCCCTATCTTCCTCATCACACAGAGGCAATAGGTCTCCACCCCCAGCTTTTTTCTTCTTCTTTTTAAATAAATTTTTATTTGCTCTAAAGGATAAAGTATAATTTCCAAGTAAAGTGGGGGAACATAGTATTTTGGAGAAAAGTAGGAAAACAAGGAGATAGAGGTAAAGGAAAAAAAAATAAAGAAGAGAAAGAAGGAAAGAAAAAAGGACAAAATATTTTTATTTATTTATTTATTGTGTCATCAGCAACCAAACTGAGTGATTTCTAGCTGGTTCCTTGATCTGTTTAACCTTCCTCACAGGAGTGTTGTGGGAATAAATCAGAAAGAAATGATAATACTTGAATATGACAGTTTAAAATAAATATGCAACATTTTTAACCAGAGTCAAGATCCTGTATCAAGACCAATTTCCTCCTGCAGAGAACTCCCTTCCAAAGTCATTTAGCGGTGGAGAGTGGTGGCGGGATGTCAGATATGCATCTGGCTATTTTCCTTGAGACAAACATAAGAGCATGCCACAGGAATGGAGCCAGATACTTCTCTGACAACCCACACCTCCATCCAAGGAGGAGGGGGTGTCACTGTGTGAGTAAGGTAGTGAATTCCCTCCTCCACAAATGAAGGTTCATTCTGCAGACATGACTATGTGTGTGTGTGTGTGTGGGGGGGGGGGGGGAATAAATACATCTCTATATTTAAGCTGGAAGACACATTAACAACCTTAGATATGCAGATGACACTATTTTGAGGGCTGAAAGCAAGGAGGAGCTGATGGGCCTTCTAAGCAAGGTGAAAGAAGAAAGCGGAAAAGCTGGGTTGCAGTTAAACATCAAAAAAACCAAGATTATGGCAACAAGAATGACTGACAACTGGGAAATAGAGGGAGAAAACGTGGAGGCCGTGACATACTTTGTATTTCTAGGTGCACAGATTACTGCAGACGCAGACTGCAGCCAGGAAATCAGGAGACGCTTACTTCTTGGGAGGAGAGCAATGTCCAATCTCGATAAAATAGTGAAGAGTAGAGACATCACACTGGCAACAAAGATCCACATAGTTAAAGCAATTGTATTCCCTGTAGTCACCTACAGGTGTGAGAGCTGGACCATAGGGAAGGCTGAGCGGAGGAAGATAGATGCTTTTGAATTGTGTTGCTGGAGGAAAGTTCTGAGAGTGCCTTGGACAGCAAGAAGATCCAACCAGTCCATCCTCAAGGAAATAAAGCCCAGTTTGTGCCATCGCGCCTGGGGCTATAATTCTTAATGAAGGAGGCATGGACGTGGCATCTTTCCCCAGGGGATTGCTTCTTGCCCTCCTATAAAAAATTGGAACTCTCAAAAACCCAAAACGCTGTAAATAACTCAAAATAAGTTTTATTGATCACAGAGTTATTTCTTTAAAGCAATGATCTGGAAACTTCAGAGGGGTGAAGGAAAATATACGTTACAGTCTCAGTTAGTCTTGGATCCAAGGAGTTTGAAGCTGAGTAGCTTTTCCAAGTTTCCTTTTTCCTCAATGGCTGTGAATGCTGGAGCAAACCACAACCCCAGTTCAAATGGCCTATGTTTGAAGACTCAGGATCTTCCTCTGGTGCCAAAAGAACCGGTTTGAAGGCGCTTGAGACATCCAACGTCGTTCAGGTTGGTCTGAACATGAAGCACAAGTCTCAAGGGTAAAAAACTTCAGAACTGGTGCTGAGAGGTAATTAAATCAGGGTCTTTTAGAGTCAAGTCTCTTGCTCACGTCCATCTGGTAGAAACTCTGATGGCAGAATGAAAAGAAAGGAAGCACTCCCCTCCTGCAGGAAAAGGTGGAGCCAAACAGTACTGATTGACAGCTATAAGTAACCAATCCATCCAACTATTCATAAGCAGGGTAAAAAGGCAGGATTAAGCATGATACAACAGTTTAAATCTTGCAACTAATAGTTCTACACATAGGTGGTGCCACTCGCGCCATCACGTGGCTGCTCATTGGAGGGAAGGATATTAGAGACAAAGTTGAAGTACTCTGGCCACATCATGAGGAGAGAGGAAAGCTTAGATAAGACAATGATGCTGGGGAAAATGGAAGGGAAAAGGAAGAGGGGCCGACCAAGGGCAAGATGGATGGATAGCATCCTTGAAGTGACTGGATTAACTTTGAAGGAGCTGGGGGTGGTGTCGGCTGACAGGGAGCTCTGGCGTGGACTGGTCCATGAGGTTACAGAGAATCGGAAATGACTGAACGATTGAACAACAATATTTAAGCCATAGATGACAAAGAGATAGAAAATATATTCACTTGAATGACAGTTCTCTATGAGAGACAGAGCACCCCTTGCCTTGGAAATCTGCACTGTGGCAAGTTGTGATGGATTAAATAAAAGACTTTCGCAACAATGCACGTGTTTGAAAATGCAAACAATTTAAAAATGGAGACCTAACTGACAAATACATCTACATATTATTTAATAGAAAAAGGCATACAAAAAGAAGCAACTTGGGGGAAATGTGTCTCAAAAACGTTCACAGATTTCCAGCTGGGAAGAAAACATGTCTCACGATCAGATATACAAAGGATATGAGAAGAGAGGGGAAATCCAGTGAAATGCAAGAAGTTAAGCACGGAAACTATTGGGCTGTTGTAGGTTTTTTCGGGCTATATGGCCATGTTCTAGAGGCATTTCTCCTGACGTTTCGCCTGCATCTATGGCAAGCATCCTCACTACCTCTGAGGATGCTTGCCATAGATGCAGGTGAAACGTCAGGAGAAATGCTTCTAGAACATGGCCATATAGCCCGAAAAAACCTACAACAACCCAGTGATTCCAGCCATGAAAGCCTTCGACAATACACGGAAACTATTTCCCATCCTCAATAATAGAATTGTGTGTGTGAAGTGCTTCTGCCCCACAGATTAGCATCAATCTACGTTTCTTCCCCTGAACATAAAACACAGATACGTATATGCTGAATTCCTGCTTCTTTATAGTTCTCTGTCCATTATGGTGATGCTAAAAGCAATCTCTCTGTGTTATTAAAACTGCTCCTTGACACCTTGGGCTCTTGGCCTTCTATGGATGTTTACAAGATCACATCCTTTACATTCCTATTGAATTAATATCCTATTAATGTCCTTGTCTGAGTCTTCCTTTACAGTCACTGGTGTTATACTTCCCAGTCCTTATATTACTGTAGACAAAGCCTTTACAATTCCGGGCTATTTGCCAATAAATTCCTTATTTCAAATATCCAGACACAACAGCCGTAATGGTTTTGCCCACTCCTGGTTTGTATTAGCCACTGTCAGAGATGGGAGTCATTTTGGAAAAGTGGAAGGAAAGTGGAGACAGCCTTGCCAATGCTTTTTTGCTAAGGTCTAGTATGGCAGGGGAACTGTTAAACAACTTGTCTCCACTTCAAAGTGCTGATTCAGGAGACCACAAGCTCCCCTAAAGTCATTGCTTTATCAGGTCCTGGCTCAATGACAGCCAATTATGAGTCAAGGTGAGCCTGACCTATCCAAGAACTGACTTCTTTTTAAGGAAAACTTGTCTGGTGCACATTCTACAGCCCTTCCAGGCTGTCAGGATCCCACCCTTATGATATTGAGCTGCTTTTAGGAGGGTCTCCTCAGCGGAGGGGATCCCTGAGGACAGCACCAAAGAGAGTCCTTAATAAACCTTGGTGGGGCCAGGCGAAGCCAATTTCAGCGATAAAAATATTAGTATTTAAAATAATAAATCCTCACCAAAGTGGAAGAAGTTTTTCAAGCGACCGAGGTGTTTTATTAGCGATTCAGCTGATATCGGATGCATTGCAGGAATCATTCCACCACAAGCATAACGCTAGTGATTTTACAGACATATTTATAGTGAAAATACAAAGGAAAACAATTCAAAACTCCCGCCCGCCCTCTGCCTCTGGAGGGCCAATCAGCAGGCTTTCCTTGCTTCTGAGGATGGACGAATCAGAAGCAGGCAAGGCGGGACAACCGCAGACAATGGGGAAATGATGGGATTACAGATATCCTGCCAGCTGTGATGATTGTCTTTGTTTCTGGCCGGCAAGATACAATCTCTGTAAACAAAGATTGTCCTGTCCATGATGAGTTTCGGTTGAGAATGACAACAGGGTGGGCAGCAGACCTCAGGGGGTCAACGCTGCCCCTTGTAAATCAATCACAAATGTCTGGCATCTCAAATGGCTATATTGTCCATGCCTTATGAGTCAATCAAAAATGAGTTCCGAGGGAGGCAGGGGGTTTCCCTCGGGCATTTCCACATTTCCTGGTCACTTTTAGTAGGGCAAAAGTCAAGGGGGAAAGGGGGAAACAAACTACATTTCATACAATAATTTCTTATTCAAAGTTCATATAAAATTTCCCTTCCCACCCCACATCTTTATTATTTTATTACAATATTGATCTATTAAAAGAACTGGAAATCCCATGCCCCTGGGGAAGGTTTGTGGAAGCGGCGGTGGCTTGCAGTCCAAGTCAGGCAGCAAAGAGTTATTTCTCTTGGTAGAAGTCAGTGGATGGGCGCTGAGTTGATAGATAACATGATCCATCGCTCGGTCCTTGGGGGAACTACAACTCTCACAAAGGGCAGAAGTCCCAAGATCCAGCCATTTCCCAAAAGCCTCGTGGGGTCCTTGTTGTTGTCAGTGCCTTGGCAATGTGACCAAGACTTAATCCTTGTTGTGTAGTCTGGTGCCCTTGCCCTTTGCAGAACTATAAGTCACTATCCCTTATTTTGGGGGGGGGGGTGCTCGACATCACTTATAGACTTGCTTCACAGGCTTGCTGAGGAGTCCTATATTTCTGGATATACATCTTTCAAACTCCTTTGTTTCTTTTAAAAGACTGTGGCTTTCCACTCCCTTGCATGGCTAATGAACTCCATGGGGGATCCAGTTTTCTGTGGGTAATATCCTAGGAGAAACCAAGAAAATTAGCTAATGATCTCATCACTCAAGGGCATTCTTCTTGGAAGCTCTTCCGCACCCCCAGCAAAATGTTATTTTTCCATTTCTGCATGCAGGGGGATTTCTTGCACTAGATTCCTGTAGGAGGCATTTCCTCCTTGAGAACTTTGCCAGAAACAGTAAGGAAGCTTCAGTCCTGAAGACTGATTAATGCTCTTTGGGCATTTTTGGATGGTTTTTGAGGCTTAACATACCCTGCCGCTCCCTTGGTTTTGCAGGCATACGCCCAATTCATCTTCTGCTGTCCCATATTCCAGCTTCTTTTAAAAGGTTCCAGCTTTTCTCTCCCCCCTTCACCCTCTTAAGCCTCAGCTTCTGTTGTTGCCAACTGAATTCAAAGTGCAAAGCAGGTTGCACCCAACTAGCTCAGCAGGGAGAGGCAAGGAGGAGGTGGATTCCTACCTTTTCCAGGAGGCTGAGGCAAAAGCAAAGTGCTGCAGCCCCTCCTATCTTGTTTGTTCTTTCTGTTGACTTCCCATATTTACTTGACTCTTATTTACACCTTTTCTGGATAAATTACCTCACCAAAATTAGGGTGTGCAATAGGTTTGCATAATATGGTAATCTTAGTGCTGAACTAAAGCAAAGGGGAAGCTGCCTTGAAGTCCTCGTGGACAAGTTAAACATGAGCCAACAATGTCATGCAGTGGCAAAAAAGCCAATGGGATTTTGGCCTGCATCAATAGGAGCATAGTGTCTAGATCCAGGGAAGTCATGCTCCCCCTCTATTCTGCCTTGGTTAGACCACACCTGGAATATTGTGTCGAATTCTGGGCACCACAAATCAAGAGATATATTGACAAGCTGGAATGTATGCAGAGGAGGGTGACCAAAATGATCAAGGGTCTGGAGAACAAGCCCTATGAGGAGTGGCTTAAAGAGCTGGGCATGTTTAGCCTGAAGAAGAGAAGGCTGAGAGGTGACATGATGGCCATGTATAAATATGTCAGGGAAAGTCATAGGGAGGAGGGAGCAAGCTTGTTTTCTGCTGCCCTGGAGACTAGGATGCAGAACAATGGCTTCAAACTACAAGAAAGGAGATTCCATTTGAACATTAGGAAGAACTTCCTGACTGTGAGAGCCGTTCAGCAGTGGAACTCTCTGCCCCGGTGTGTGTTGGAGGCTCCTTCTTTGGAGGCTTTTAAGCAGAGGCTGGATGGCCATCTGTCAGGGGTGCTTTGAATGCTATTTTCCTGCTTCTTGACAGGGGGTTGGATTGGATGGCCCATGAGGTCTCTTCTAACTCTATGATTCTATGATTCTATAGGGAATTTTCCGATGGTTAATTATATCTTTTTTTGAGAACCCTTTAAAGCAGGTACATCTTAAAGAGAGCTAGCATGTGGTGGTAGGTTGAGGAAGGGACTATGGTCATATGAGGGAGGAAAAGTGAGGAACAGTGTGTGTGTGTAGGTGCCATCTTTTTTAGCACCACATTTTGTGCCTTTCCGTGTTGTTTACAACTGGATAATTGCTGTCACCCTCATCAAACGTGTTACTCCTACTGTTTTAACAGCAATCACCTGCTCCATTTGTCTTCATTAAATACAACTATGTAGACATTAAAAACAACTATGTAGACATACAACAATAGTTGCCATCACACCTTCAAGTACTCACCATTCCAAGTGAATTGAGAGATCGCGAGTCGATAGCTACCCAACACCAAAAAACACCAATTTTAGACACTTTAAAACCAGAGTCGCACAAGCAATCCCTGGAAGTAGTCTTGCATCATCTAATGGCCTCTGTGGGACTCTGTTTTTAAAGTGTCTAGAAATGGGGGGAAGCCTGGATGTGATGAGGTCCTAGAACTTTGGGAACCAATGTTCAATTCCCTGCTTGGCCAAGGAAACCCACTGGGTCTTCTTAGGTGAGTCACACACTCCCACTACCATAAAAGTTGCAATCAGGTCTCCATAAGTTGGAAACAATGTGAAAGCATACAACAGCAACATCTTAAATCCTGAGAACCCGCATAGTACAATGGTTTGAACATTGGACTAGGACACTGGAAGGCCAGAGTTTGAATTACTGTTCAGCCATGGGAAACCTTGAAGAAGCCATATTCTTTCAGCCTCAGAAGAATTTAATAATAGCACTTAGACTATCTGTTCCTCAACTTTTGTGTGGATCACACCTTCTCTATTTGCCTTCATTCGTATCTATTTCAAGAAAGAGTTGACCAGTGCACCATTGAACAATCATGTTTGTCTCTCACATTATATGCCATGTGAAATGAATCAGGCCATTGGGTGGGAGGATGACCAAGAAGTCTCATCCATCCCTGTGGGTGACATGTTGCCATGGCATTGCTCCAGCGCCCATCTGTTCTGTGCATCATGTGGCCTGCAAAGTGATGTTTAAACTGGGCAACATGTCGTAGAGGATCTTTCACTTTTGATATTTTTTCCAAACATCCTCTTGTGCAGTCTGTGTTCTCACTGCTTTTGTAGAGACATCCCAATGAGCCATCTTTCGAAGGAGGCATGCATGACCCGTAGTTGTTCCAAGAGAGTCTTTGTCATTGTTTATGTCTCTGCACCATAGCATAGGGCAGGTAGCACGGTTGAGTCGAACAATTGAGCTTATAGAAATGTAAGTCCAGTTGAGTCCGCAGTGGATTTGATAGAATTGTAAGCAGCCCATCCTACTTTCTGAGTCTGTTCAACTCTGGTTTCAGTTCATTTCTTAATGTTAACAGCCTTCCGAGGTAGACATAACCTTCTACATTTTCAAGGCCAACGATATCTACTGTTACTGTCTTAGGTTCACCATAAAGCAGAAATGACTTGAAGGTACATCCAGCCATGATTTTTCTCACCTAAATTATTTTGAATTTAGTGTATTTTGTTTTGCAAGCGGCCACTGTAATGTAAACATGGGTTTAACTTGGAAGACTGATTTCTGAGACTTATCTCTAAGGGTACCCCATGTGGGGAGGGGAAAGAGATTAATTTCAGGGAATACACATTCCTTTTCATGCCCTACTTGACTTTCAGGTGCCAGTTGTTACACAGTGAGGTTACACAGCCCATATGGCCTTGATAAGAGCAGTTATAAGTGTGAGTCCAGTGGCAACAAGGCAAAGAAGGCAGATTCGTTTTCTTACTTCTACTTCAGATGTAGCCAGAAAAAATGCCATTAGAGAAGACAGTTCCTTGGAAAGCAGATTTAATATTCTGCCATTTAGGAAAGAGGAAGCCCTGTAACAAAGAGGTCCCCAAAACCTCACAAAACCAGTTATTCAGCATTTCTAGTATATTTTTCCAAGCAAAAGAGTGAAGATTTAAAATTGCCAACTGAAATGGTTGCATTAGGCAAATATTTTTGGCCAAGCCTACTTGAGCCCCGAGGAGTTGCTTGGAAGGACACCAGAGTGAGTTTCACACAATATGAAGCACATGTAAAGTAACTCAAATGTCTTAAGCCATTTCCCCTTTCCACTGAAAGAAACAGGAATTCCAACAGAATGCCAAAGGGAAATGGCTTTGCCAGTCTTTGTGTAAATCCCATTTGAAACAGCATGTATTTCTGGATCTATTTTTCATGTAAAATGAAAATAGATCCAAATATAGAATTTTGTGGTACTGCCATGACAGTCTAGCTGTGGAAGCATGTGTGCTTTGTTCCACAATGTAGAAAAGAGGACGAGGCCTTCAAGGTCCATAAAAGAAAAATTTCCTTAGAATAAATTTCAAATATTATAATTCTTTGTATTGTCGAAGGCTTTCATGGCCGGAATCACTCAGTTCTTGTGGGTTTTTTTGGGCTATATGGCCATGTTCTAGAGGCATTTCTCCTGACGTTTCGCCTGCATCTGTGGCAAGCATCCTCAGAGGTGAGGTCATGGATGACCTCACCTCTGAGGATGCTTGCCACAGATGCAGGCGAAACGACAGGAGAAATGCCTCTAGAACATGGCCATATAGCCCGAAAAAACCCACAAGAACTGAGGATTATAATTCTTCCTTAAAAGTGATGCTCAGTTCTCTCAAAGGGAAACCAAAACTGCCGCAGAGGTGTACTGGAGCATAGCATGTAAAACATTGTTTCAAATCAGAAGTTGACCCTAAAGCCATAATAAGGTGGAGACATGCTAAAGGAAAAAAAAATATGCAAAACCAAACAAACATTCTTAAGCTGCAGAGATAGTAAACTGCCTGGGAAGTCAAGGTGTTCTGTCGCGCACTGGGCTTGAAAGAAATTGCCTTTGAACAGGATGTGCAACTTTAGCCCAGCGGGAAGCCAGGGGGCCCGAAGAGAAATTCGTAAGGATTTTCACCATAAACAGTCTTTAGAGGGCTTGTAAAATATAACAAAGTCTTTTATTGGTGAACAATCAACAGAAACTTCTTTTGTCTTCAAAAGGTTAAACAAATGCTTCCAGGCTTTTGTGCAACTGGTGGCTTCTAACTGTTACTTTTACTCTAAAGGAAAATCCCTTTCCAAACTTCTCCCAGGCTAACTGTGATCCTAAACCTAACTGATGTGGGCTCCACTACCGGGTTGATCTGCGTCTCAAAGCACCAAGTGGACCTCCCAGTAGACATGTAGTCACTTCAGCTGGAGTTCTTGGATGTTCAAAGCTGTTTTTCCCTCTGAAATTCCTCAGAGCTTTAGGGCTGTTTTCCCTGGGAATCTTTGGGAATCCTTTGCTCTTAAGACTGTTCTCCCCCGGGAGGTCTTAAGGGTTGAAGCCTTTGTACAGGAGAAATCTGTACAGGTCCTGTACATTGACTTTCCATGCTGACACTGACTGAAAATGGCTCCCTTCCCTTCTCAATTGTCCTGAACAGGGGGCGGAACCAAATTTAACGATGATGGACAGGGGGCCTGCCCTATAACTGCAAACTTTAACAGGAAGCCACCCCTCTGCAGAATCCCAAGCCTTGGGCTGCAAGCAAACACTTAATACAAGGCAAATAAAGTGGGAGCTTCTGGTACAGCTGTACCAGCACACAAGGAAAGGCAGATTATGCATTCTTCCACCCTTTAAAAGGGTTATCCAAGGCACTAAAGTATTTTGGTGGTGAGGTTTGGTTCCTTGCATAGCTCATTAAAGCTCAGATTAAAAACAGGAGTGGAGTCATTGCCCCATGGACATAGGAGATGCCAGTCACCATTGTCCAGTGTCAAACTCCATTTTGCCTGGGAAAGGAAGGAAGAGACTGAGCAGAAGAAAGACTCACAGGATAAAGAGGAGGAACTGGCTCTGCCCATGGCCATGCCTTCACTTACCTGGTGGATCTGGTTCTTCCTTCTCATCCTGTTTGTTGGGTGCCTGTTGCCCCAGTATTCCTCTTTCTTTTCTTGGGAGGAACAGAGATCTCAGAAGGCAGGAAGCAGAACTCTTATGTGCTGGTACGGCTGTACCAGGAGCTCCAACTTCTTTTCCTTTCTATTGAGTGTTTGCATGTATTCCAAAGTTCCATGCATTTTGCAATAAGGTGACTTCCATTGGTTTGCAATCGTAAGGCCAAGGACCCATCAATTATCATTATGTTCTTTAGTTCCGCCCCTTTTTCTGGGTTAAGGAGGGAAAAAGGGGACCTCTAGTTCAGTTCACATAGAGAAGCCTTTCGTACAGGATGTGAATCAGTTCCACTTGTAGAAAGCTTCATCTTTTTCAGCTTTGTTGGGGGGGATCCAGGCCCACAGCTCTACAGAGAACTACAGCATAGCCTTTGTTGGGGAATTTAGTTCCACAACTCTACAGCCAGCCTTCGCTGGGAATTGAAAGCCTTCTTTCCTCTTGGAAATCTACTAAAGGACTCTGTTTGGTGAGGACCACTCGCAGCAGCCATAAATCATTTTGGATCGGGTGTGGGGGCCCACGCCAGCAGAGCTTAAGTCAGATTGCCCAGGGAGGGGTCAAGGATTTCCCTTGTAGAAGGAAGAAACAGTTTATGAAGAAAGTTGCCTATCCCTTGTGGACAAGATTTAAGCAAGCCACCAGTTGATTCAAAGCCTTGAAGTATTTGTTTGATTTAGTGAAGATTTAAGCAACAATAAAAACTTTGTTGAACTTTCTAAGTCTTTAAAAGAACTTTGTGTGGGGAAATCTGAAAGGCCTCTCAGCCGAGGCATCCCCGGCATCCCGTTGGGCATTCAGTAAACACGTCCTGTCTATAGACTCTTTCACAGGCCCAGCGCGTGACAGCACATCTTACTTGTGTGTCATGAGTTTATGGACCGCATCACATTGAGGTCCTGAAGCCAGGTAACAGCAGGGGAATCCATGGGGCAATGTGGGGAATCCATGTAATGGTTTACCATCAGCTCTTTCGGATGGGAGATATAAAAAAGTGGAACGTTCCAAAAGGGTTTGTTCTTGTGACTTGGTCTCTGTTGAAACACTTCATATTTGAAAGCTAAGGATAATGGTCATGGAGAGGAAAGTATCATACTACACATCTTGGGAGAAGAACAGGAAATGGGAGGTGTGCTTTGGTCTACAGCCCATTTTTTGTGATGTTGGAATATGGCCACAGCTGACAAACCTTCCATCACAACCTGAATCCCTTGTCTTAATTTTTTTTGGGCAGAAGGAAACCAGACAACCCACTAGGCCTGTGTTTGGATGTTGCAAGAAAAAACAAACAAACACATGGCTTCTTTAGGTAATTGATCTACAGTCCAAATTGAAAAGGAACCTTACTTCAGTCTCTGGGACAGAGTCCCTTAACAATGGGAGAAAACCTGTTTTACTGCAATGAGGAGACAATGCAAGTTTTCCTGTGAGGATACCTAACAAAGAAAGATGGAAGAATGTGTCTGTGTCTGTCTCTCTCTCTCTCTGTGCAATTTGAATACAAATCAATACAAAACAAAACAGCACTTTCGAATCTTAGAAGAATGCAGTTAATCATTAAATATATCTATTTGCCTCTGTTTGGAAATGAGGTGCCATCTTTTAAAAGGACTTTGGATCAAAGAGATATTTTCAGGACCCATAAACTTAAGATCTCAACATCACATGGTCTCAACCTAAAGGTTAATGCTTGAAACCACCTCCACTTAAGAATGCTATGGATATAACTCACTTTTAGTTTAGTCAGATGAAGAATGCAGCATCTAATTCATTTCATAAGTTCTGTTTATTAATCACCTTGAGTTCATAGAATCAAAGAGTTGGAAGAGACCTCATGGGCCATCCAGTCCAACCCCCTGCCAAGAAGCAGGAATATTGCATTCAAATCACCCCTGACAGATGGCCATCCAGCCTCTGTTTAAAAGCTTCCAAAGAAGGAACCTCCACCACACTCCGGGGCAGAGAGTTCCACTGCTAAACAGCTCTCACAGTCAGGGAGCTCCTTCCCATGTTCAAATGGAATCTCCTTTCTTGTAGTCTGAAGCCATTGTTCCGTGTCCTAGTCTCCAAGGAAGCAGAAAACAAGCTTGCTCCCTGCTCCCTGTGGCTTCCTCCATTTATACATGGCTATCATATCTCCTCTCAGCCTTCTCTTCTTCAGGCTAAACATGCCCAGCTCCTTAAGCTGCTCCTTATAGGGCTTGTTCTCCAGACCCTTGATCATTTTAGTCGCCCTCCTCTGGACACATTCCAGTTTGTCAATATCTCTCTTGAATTGTGGTGCCCAGAATTGGACACAATATTCCAGGTGTGGTCTAACCAAAGCGGAATAGAGGGGTAGCATTACCTCAGCACACATACACAAAAGCAACCAGAAAGTTCATTTTTAGATCCACCTTTTTGCATGTCTACAATGAGAAAAAAAGTATAAAGCAGTGGTTCTCAACCTGGGGTCCCCAGATGTTTTTGGCCTTCAACACCCAGAAATCCTAGCAGCTGATAAACTGGCTGGGATTTCTGGGAGTTGTAGGTCAAAAACATCTGAGGACCCCAGGTTGAGAACCACTGGTATAAAGTATCCCCAGCTAATCTGTTGTAACTCATTTTAATTTTCCCATTTCAGAAGAGGGCTATTTGATAAGTTATTCATAAGCTTCTCTGATATTAAAAATGCCTAGACAGGATCAGACAATATTTTAAAATGTTATAAATTTTTATAAATATTAAAATTTTCCATAACAAGTTACCCTATAAAAGTATCAGAGCACTGTGACACTGAGTTAGCTGAGCTGTATTTTTAGGTTCCAGATTTAGTAAAATGTTTTTGCAGGCCCTAGCCCTGCTAAACTCTCAGACCACAGGTCACAAACTTTAAAAACATGTTTCCAGTCAAAGAAAAGGGCAAATCTGGATTCCCTTGTTGCTTTGGGAGCAACAAATAAATATTTTCAATAGATGGAATGCACATTCCCTCATTTCACTTTATGATTAAATTTTCCAATTCAGAAGTAGGGATTTTTGCATTTATTATGATATAAAAAACTAGACCCAAAAAAGATGTCTCCATAGGGATTAATATGGGAGCCTACGTTGACCATTTCCCCATTTTCCAGCCACATTTCATTACCCCCCCCCCCCCCAAAATGTTGCACAAGCACCATAAACACCTCAGACCTTGGTTTGCATAATCTCTTCACAATATCCTGAGATGACCCATGAACACATAATGGGCTTAGAAGAAAGCCACGGGGTTTTCCTGATACAATCTGATTCTATTCCGGATACATTTCTTCACCTTTATTGCCAAATTGGACCCCCTCCTTGGAGTCCCCATAGAATTTGCCCACATCCTGAACACCCCTTTGTTTATCTGACTGGCAAAAATCCAGCCCATTATCCCTTGTATATGTATTTTCATCGTTATATATGATATATCTGATTTGAATTGTATACTCTAGGGGTCCTCAAACTTTTTAAACAGTGGGCCAGGTCACAATCCCTCAAACTGTTGGAAGGCCGGATTATAATTTGAAAAAAAGAAATGAATGAATTCCTATGCACACTGCACATATCTTATTTGTAGTGCAAAAAAACCCACACACACTTTAAAACAATACAGTAATTAAAATGAAGAACAATTTTAACAAATATAAGCTTATTAGTATTTCAATGAGAAGTGTGAACCTGCTTTTGACTGATGAGATAGGATTGTTGTTGTTGCGTGCTTTCAAGTCGTTTCAGACTTTGGTTGACCCTGAGCAAGGGCCGGATAACTGACCTTGAAGGGGCACATCTGGCCCCCGGCCCATAGTTTGAGGACCCCTGGTATACTCTATTCAGCTGTGGTTGATGCTGAAAGGAGCTCTGTAACATCAATGTAGGCGCATACTTAAAGTTTTGTTTTATGTAGTTTTGAAGATCAAATTAAGTAGGTGACGTCCCCCATTCTCCATTCTCCATTCACTGAGTAAACCGATTTCTGGCATTTGTCATAACTCTTGCCAGCATAGCAGGGGTTATGCTGGCAATTTCTTCCTGGATGTTGGTCTTCAAATCTTGTAGGGTCCTTGGACGGTTCACATAAACATGGGATTTCAAAAAACCCCATAGAAAAAAATCACAAGGGGCCAAATCTGGAGAGCGGGCCGGCCACTCCAAATCCGCTCGAAAAGTAGGCCTCAACAGCAAAAGCCCGCTCCTCACTGTTCCAATGCATGATGGCCACTGAACTGTGTCAGGACAAAACTTTATACTCCCGCCTCTCGAAAGAGACCACTAGCGCTCCGCTACGTCTTCAACCGACTGAATGGCGAGCATTTTTAAAAAGGAAGTTATGCTGCCTCACCCTGTAGTAACCTGGAAACTAGTGTTGCCAGTTCAGGATTGTCCTGGATTCTGAATATTTTGGGAGACAACCCGATTGCCAAGGATGTCTGCTGCTGATGCCAACAAGTATCATGCATTGAGTTGCTCACAGGTTGTAATCTATATACTCACATACACACTTTGTTTTCTGTTTGAAAATTAAGACAATGAAGAAAATTAAGGCAAAAACTTTTGCTAACAGATCTGTTCCCAGAACAATGAAATGAGGACACTATTTGTTCTAATTTATTTAGGAAGAGGCGATAAGTGTAAGTTGTAATGTAGTAGAGCCTAGGTGTACTAATGATAATCCTGTTGTAATAAAAGATCTCTCCTAGGAGTAAAACAACAACAACATCAACAACAACAACAACAATAATAAAAAACCTTTATTTGTACCCCGCTACCATCTCCCGGAGGACTCGGTGCGGCTTACAAGAGGCCGAGCCCAAATACAATAGTCAAACAATAATAACAACAACAACAGCAAAATAACTAAAAAAACAAAGCTATAACATTAACAACACACAATGACGCAATTAAAAACAATGGTAGGGCCAAATGTAATAATAAAGTTAAAAGTGCTGGGCGTGACAGGTGGAGTGTTTGAAGGGGGTGGGCATTTGGATATCCTAGATCTCTGATAAAGTGCGTTGGGACATAATGCTAGAAGTGTCCTTATTCTGGAAAGACACACTGGAACAACCACGTCTTCAAGCTCCTCCTAAAGTTTGCTAGCGACGGGGCCTGCCTGATGTCTTTAGGGAGAGAGTTCAGAGTCGAGGGGCCACCACAGAGAAAGCCCTATCCCTCGTCCCCACCAATCATGCTTGCGATGCAGGTGGGACCATGAGCAGGGCCTCTCCAGATGAATGAAGAGATCGTGTGGGTTCATACACAGAGATGCGGTCTAAATCTAAAGTGGACAAAAAAATCGGGCAAAACTGCCACTTCTTTCTAAAGAGCTCAGGAGCTGTTTAAGGTTAGTGTTTTAAAAATGGTTTTACAAGGTGTGTGTGGTCCACTAAGATTTCTAGGTGGCTCTGTGACGCTCAACAATTACCCTTTCTGTAATAGACATTGTATACTTGGATTTGCAAATATACTGGCTATTAGCATATATTCCTGATCAGCCATGGATTGAGAGACCAGGTCCTTTGAGGTATTGGCAATTAGTTAAAATAGCAGAACGTAGGACAAATGGATTATATTCAAGAGTCTATGCAAATATTTTAAATCTCTTTGTAAATGGATGGTGATGATGATCAAATTTCCAGATGACATCAAATTGTTCAATGTACTGAAAAACAAAATAGGCAGCAAATTACTCCAGAAGTTGCTCTCCAAATTGGGTGAATGGGCAAATGACAACAATAATAGGGAATCAGAACAATTTATTATTTATTTTATTTCAGATATTTGTACCCCGCCCTTCTCAACCCCCCCCCCCCGGGGGAGGGGGGGGAGAACTCAGGGCAGCTTTCAGCCAGCAACAATTCGATTTATTTATTTATTTATTTATCGTGTCATCCGCAACCAGAACATTGTATTACATTTCTAACAGAACAAAACAAACAGATAATAATAATTTTAAAAAACCCCACAAATTTTGCAAACTGCATTGGTTGCATTGCAGCAGGTGGTCAGTGGTTTGCTCTTCTTCACACTCACATGTCGTGGATTCCACTTTGTAGCCCCATTTCTTGAGGTTGGCTCTGCATCTCGTGGTGCCAGAGCGCAGTCTGTTCAGCGCCTTCCAAGTCGCCCAGTCCTCTGTGTGCCCAGGGGGGAGTCTCTCATCCTGTATCACCCACGGATTGAGGTGCTGGGTTTGAGCCTGCCACTTTTGAACTCTCGCTTGCTGAGACACTTCCAGCGAGTGTCTCTGTAGATCTAAGAAAACTATTTCTTGATTTAAGTCATTAACGTGCTGGCTGATACCCAAACAAGGGATGAGCTGGAGATGTCTCTGCCTTGGTCCTTTCGCTATTGGCTGCTACTTCCCGGCGGATGCCAGGTGGTGCAATACCGGCTAAGCAATGTAATTTCTCCAGTGGTGTAGGGCCCAGACACCCTGCGATAATGCGGCATGTCTCATTAAGAGCCACATCCACTGTTTTAGCGTGGTGAGATGTGTTCCACTCTGGGCATGCGTACTCAGCAGCAGAGTAGCATAGCGCAAGGGCAGATGTCTTCACTGTGTCTGGTTGTGATCCCCAGGTTGTGCCAGTCAGCTTTCGTATGATTTTGTTTCTACCACCCACTTTTTGTTTGACTTTTTTTCAAACAAACAATTTGATGCCTTCAATGTACAAATAATAAAATACATAATAAAATCCAATAATTACATACATTTAAAATATTAAATCACGTTAATTAATTAAAATCTGTTTAATTAATTAATTTTTAAAAACAAACAAAAGTGGCAAATGCATTTCAGTGCAAAAAAAAAAAACCCCAAACAGATTTAAAGGCATAAAAGAGACATCTTCATACAGCAAAGTATTAAAACATGGAATTGAATGACACACAACAATTTATAGTATTCTTTATACTAGTTGTTGAGGAAGAACAAGAGGGTGGAGGTGTTGTCTCTCCGCCCTACTTATTGGCTTCTCAAAGGTATCTGGTTCACCACTGTGAAAAATACCGGTAACATGTTGGTTTTTTTTATCGTGTCAGGAGCAAACCGAACAGTTGTATTTCATTTTTTAAAACAAACAAACAAACAAACAAACAAAACACAAAATTTACACACTTGGTATTCTATTAAATGTCCTTTGACCAGTAGCTGGCCACTTGGAGTGCTTCTGGTGTTGCTGCAAGAAGGTCCTCCATTGTGCATGTGGCTGGGCTCAGGTTGCATTGCAGCAGGTGGTCAGTGGTTTGCTCTTCTCCACACTCACATGTTGTGGATTCCACTTTGTAGCCCCATTTCAAGATGTTGGTGAAAAATATCAGTAAGATGAGGAAGAACAAGAGTGTGGAAGTGTTGTCTCTCTGCCCTACTTACTGGCTTCTCAAAGGTATCTGGCTCACCACTGTGAAAAATACTGGCAAGATGTTGGTGTCTCCATTATGGTATCTGGTTGGGTTGTCCAATATGGCTGTTCTTTAATAATATTCTCTTCTCATAAATAAGCTAATTTTTATGGAAGAATTTGAAAGAAAAGAGAGACAGAATTGCATGGATGGTTGTGAAGTCAGGCATATGGGAAAAGGTGGGAGGGGAGCAGACAGCGGCGGCTCAAGGTGGTACACAAATTACGCTTTTGCGTAGAGCGCGCATCTCAGGGGGTGCTCTTGAGTAATCCCTGCCCCAAAAAACACCCAGAGGCAGCTCTTTCTCTCCTTCCCTCACAAGTGCGCGTGTGCACGCACGTTGTCTTCCTCTCCTCTTCTCCTCGCAGGCCAAGGGAGACAATGCCTGCGTGCATTCCTCTCCTGGCGTTAGGAAGTGCATGGGGAAGGAAGAGTGATGCAGGGCGCGCACTTCCTAACGCCGGGAGAGGGACGCGCACTGGTGTTGCCGGGCGCTCGGGAAAAGAGGCCTCGTGCAGGGAGCATGCCTTCCTCGCCAGGCTGGGCTCCCAAGCCTGGTGCCCAGCCTGGCAAGGAAGGAGCACAGAGCAGCGGAGGGGCGAGGGGGAAGCTGCCGAGGCCCTCTTCGGCAGCGCCCTCCTCCTTGCCCCTTCGTTGCTCCATGCCTTCCTCACCAGGCTGGGCTCCCAAACCTGGTGCCCAACGCCGCTGATGCCCTCTTCGGGCCTCAAAGGAGTGTGTGTGTGTGTGTGTATATATATTTCAATGATTGGTTGGGGGTGGGTGCCAAAATTCTGTTTGCTTACCCCTGAAAATGATCTGAGGCCGTTGCTGGGAGCAGAAGATCTTTAGATGGTTGAACATATTGATTGAGCTAAAGAAGCAGAAGTCTTGTATAAGGAAATACTAAGATGCAAGGATTGTTGAATGTTGCAGTGGGGCCTTTAGTAAAACAACACTGTTTATTTTAATGACAATTGTGCTGAGATCACATTTTTTCCTTGTCTAGTCTGTAAATGAAACACACACTGTGGGTGTGTGGTTGGCTTTTAAAGAAACAGAGTTACAGGCAAGAAGTAAGGCTTACTCACCAGTTAGTCATCAGCCATTCATTTCTGGGGGTGATGAGTTCAGACATAATTCAGAAAGGTGACCTAGTGAAACAACTATAAAATGTCCCAGGTGAACAAAAACCTGGCTTGAAGTCTGGATATTATGTTATGTGGTTTGAACGGAAAAGCAGCATATGGTTCCCTCATCTAACCTAAAAGCCGTATGGATTGCTCAACATAAATTCATGCCAGGTTACTGAGTGAAACGGCCTCTTTAAAGAAGAATCACCACCACAGGTGTTACAAGAACACTTTCACTAAACCTATCCCCTGAAACTGTCTCCCAAGCAACTTTTTGAGGCAAAGCCTACAACCCACAAACATCTGGTGTCTAAATATGGTTGTAAATGACTTGTTTGATTACTCTAAGCAACCCACTTCTAGACAAAAATGTCTTTACAGTCTTAAGAATCAAGGAATTTATCTGCCCAGTACTGCCTTTTGAGACAAAACTCTTACAGATCAATCCAGTGTCAGTTGAGAATCAATTCTAGGAGTTAACTGGGCCAGGAGGTCGGGGGAATAAATTGTTTTGGAGATACAGAATATCAAACTTTCATAGCTCAAACATTAAAAGCAAGCAGCTCTAAGACTAATTGGCAGGGACACTGACTGTTACACTTTATGGCTGTATTTTATTCTGATTGGCAAGTTTCTATATTTCTCCATATGTATATGTGTTAAATAATTATTGTTGTATGATTATACCACTGAAGCAGACTAACTCATTGTTTTATGTTACAGATAAGAATTTTTGTATCATTTTGGAATGTTTAAAATCTGAGGTTTTTCTGATTTTGATTTTTTTCCAGGATTTTGGAACATCTGTATTTGCATAGACATACTGAATGAGAGATTATGGGAAAGGAGGCTAGTCACACACCCGTCCCCTTTTAGTTTTAACTCAAGGATCCCTGACAGAGGAAAGAAAAGAGGGTGAAGGAGAGTAATAATCAAGAGCCCTGTAAAAAATGCAGATGTCCCGGACATTTCTCAGTTGTCAGCACACTTTCCAATCTTCCAGCAAAGTAGCCGACAAGGAAAATCGTTTGACTCACATGAGTCTTTTTTATTCTCATTGGGTTGGGTACAGCTGATGGCCAAGGGGGCCTGTTCTGTCGCGTGATGGGTCTGTAACAGCTGTACTTTTCTATAGGACGTATACTTTAGGCCCAGCGGGAAGCCAGGGGGCCTCAAAGAGAGGTTCTCAGGGATTTTTTTTCTGAAGTGATGGTCTTTAGAGTCTTTAATGATACAACAAAGTCTTTATTATGGAACAAACAACAAATCTTCAAAGGTTCAAACAACACTTCAAGGCTTTCTTAATCTAGCCCTCAATGGACTGGTACCTGACTTTGACTAACTGTACTTTCTCTGTAAGAAAAAACCCTTTTTAACCTCTCCTAGGCTGTCTATTATCTATGCCTCATCGGTGTGAGTACTACTACCGATTCCAAATGCGTCTGGGTATCGAGTAGACCTACCAGCCGAGGCTTGAAGATATTTCAGCTGGAGTTCAGTGGATCTGTAATGCTGTCCTCCCTCCGAGAATTCTTTGAAACTTCAGGGCTGTTTTCCCTCTGTTACTGTGAGGCTGAGAGGCTGTGAGCTCTCAGCCAGAGCTTTTGGGACCTTTCTCCTGGAATTTCTGTTTCGGTATCCCCGGACATTATTTTTTCCCTGGATGGTTAATTCCCCTGGATGCTCTTGAGAAAGGAAGCTTTTCTACGGGACAAGCTGGTCTACGTCCTATAGCTTAGCTACCTTGTGTGAGACTGCCCAAAAAATGGCTCCTTTCCCTCCCAGAGCCCAGAACAAGAGGCGGAACCAAAGCTTAATTATGATGGACAGGAGGTGTGCCTTATGACTGCAAAACAGATAACAGAAAGAAAAAGTTGGAGCTCTTGGTACAGCCGTATCAGCACAGGGCCACTCTCCACTCAGCCTCCTGATCCATTTCCAGAGTGCACATCCCTTGCGCTGCCAATGGTGGGCATTGAATGTGTAACTAGCCCCCTTCGTCAAGGTGGCAGTGTGTGGTAAGCAGCAAAAAGTTGAGGGTTTTGGTGTATTTTGGATTTTAGATTTTCAAATAAGAGAAAATCAACCATTACATACAAATATTAATGGTGACATATTGCTTTTCCTTGGATATCTAGGCTTGAAATGATGTGCTGTGTGCAAGGTAAGGGACAGGTGAGCATTCTACAACACTTTCAAGTTGAAAGTTCAACTAGCTGAATGTTTTTCTCTCCAAATTGAAATACATACTCACCCTTTCCTTTCTCTTTCAAGGCAGAATTGCTGGCTCTAAAATATGAATCATAGAATCAAAGAGTTGGAAGAGACCTCATGGGCCATCCAGTCCAACCCCCTGCCAAGAAGCAGGAATATTGCATTCAAATCACCCCTGACAAATGGCCATCCAGCCTCTGTTTAAAAGCTTCCAAAGAAGGAGCCTCCACCATACTCTGGGGCAGAGAGTTCCACTGCTGAACGGCTCTCACAGTCAGGAAGTTCTTCCTCATGTTCAGATGGAATCTCCTTTCTTGTAGTTTGAAGCCATTGTTCTGCGTCCTAGTCTCCAAGGAAGCAGAAAACAAGCTTGCTCCCTCCTCCCTGCTCCCTTACATTCTAAAATTTTGCATGGAAACAATGGCTTATGTGGAATGTTTATAAATAGTGATATTACGGATGTGGTAATGCTTTGTATGGCAGCCTATAATACTTGTATGGACGGAACTCAATTTACCCAGAGTTAAAATGCAGCTTAATTTGGATTCCAACCCTCGTGTGTCTTATGACATTTGTTCCTTTCTGGAGTGATCTCAGGGTCCTTCCAGACAGCCCCTATATCTCAGGATCTGATCCCAGGTTTTTGGCTTCAAACTGGATTATATGAGTCTACACTGCGTAATGTGGAGTATTATAATAGCACGTAATGTAGGCCAATGTGGAAGTTGGAATTTCAGCATGAAAAAATAGTCCCCAAATTCTACTTTTTCTCAGCTGTAGCCCCCTGAACTCAAGCCTCCAGCTTTTTTTCACAACAAGATGCAGATAATGTATTTATCTGCAGGTTCCTTTGTTATCCCCATGGATGCCTGTCCTCTTGGTGTCTCTTCACTACAGGAAAATAGACGGATAAATAGACAGATGCTTGTTTGCTTCTGTCCCTGTTTTCCACGGGCCATGAAATGGCAGGGCTCAAGGGGGTGCAGCTAGGAAAAGGAAGGTTTGGAAGGTTGGTTGGGAACGTTTGTAAGATTTATAGTTAATGTGTGATACTGAATTATAATCATGGTATCTTTGCTTGATTCATGGTGTGCTGTTGTAGTTGCATAAAAATCTGCTGGAATGGTTAAGGTAACATTTAAACCTGATGACTATTAGAAACTTATGGGAACAGGTTTCAGACAAGCCAAGGAACCCCAGAGAGGCATTAAAATGAATCAAAACCCAAGAAACCCTGCTAATCCTCTTCCCAGAAAGATGTTCATGGCAACCTAATAAAGGGCTAGAGACAATAATGAGAATTCAGTGTTCTCTGAATTCTTGCTAGGGGCTGAAGGGTAGCAAAGTAAATCTGTTGCAGCAAATTTTTGTTGTACAGATCTTGTGACACCTCATAGGCTAGCAATTATATTTTTGCATTAGCTTTCATGAAATTGAGTGCCCAGTAATTTACAAAAGTTTGTGCCAAATAATTTGTATAACCTCACAACCTCTGAGGATGCCTGCCATAGATGCAGGTGAAATGTTAGGAGAGAATGCTTCTAGAACATGGCCATACAGCCCGAAAAACCGACAACAACCCAGTCGTTCTGGCCATGAAAGCCTTCAACAATTATTTGTATACAGAGGCGGTCCTAGGTAATTTTCAATGGTAAGCAAACAGTATTCCCCCCCCCCCCCCACCAACCAATCACTGATATATATTTTCTGTTCGCCGTGGGAGTTCTGTGTGCCATATTTGGTTCAATTCCATCATTGGTGGAATTCAGAATGCTCTTTGATTGTAGGTGAACTATACATCCCAGTAACTACAACTCGCATATGTCAAGGTCTATATTCCCCCAAGAGCACCCCCAGAGCACCCCTGGGCACAATCAACTATACTTCAAATGCTTACTTTGCGTAATAGGTTGAGCCGCCCCTGTTTGTATAATCCTTAAATTGCCCCCTTTGTGATTTTCTCCTAAAGGGCTTAGGGATCTTATCATCAAAATCAGAGAACCGAAAGTACTACTAGATATAGACACTTCTTCCTTCTGTAAACATCAATTGATTTCATCATTCATCTTTGTGGATTTTTGGTGTAAAAAAGTGAAAAGTTGGCATATATACTTACACTTTTCACTTATTAAATATAATTTCAAGGTTTTATTTGATTAATTTTCTGAGATTTTTTAATTAAAGCAGCATATTATTAATTAAAGCAGCATATTAAAGCAGCATATTATTTGAGTTGCTGTAGGTTTTACCTACCTTTACTACCTCTGAGGATGCTTGCCAAAGTGCAGGCGAAACGTCAGGAGAGAATGCCTCTAGACCATGGCCATACAGCCCGAAAAAACCAACAGCAACCCAGTGATTCCGGCCATGAAAGCCTTCGACAATACATTGAGCATATTATTTCATATACTGTATAAGTATGAACGTATCTCCTTCCGAATGTATCTCCTTCTACATCCCGCCTAGGAATTTAAGATCTTCTGGAGAGGCCCTGCTCTCGGCCCTGCCCTTGTCACAAACGAGACTGGTGGGGACGAGGGACAGGGCCTTCTCAGTGGTGGCCCATCGCCTGTGGAATTCACTCCATGGGGAAATTAGATCATCGTCATCTCTCCTCCCTTTTAGAAGGAAATTAAAAACATGGATATGGGACCAGGCCTTTGAGTAATCTGGCAGATTGACAAGGACAATGACGACAAGAGCTTTGGAATGGATTATGATAAGCTGAATGGACTCACTAATTACAGAACTTGGCGAAACGATGGCTTCTTTTTAATTAGATTTTATTTATTAACTTAATGTTTTAATTATTTATAATTACTGTTGTTGTGTATTTTACTGTGTTTAATTGTAGGCATCGAATATGTGCCGGCTGGAAGCGGCCCTGAGTCCCCCCTAGGGGGTTGAGAAGGGTGTGGTAAAAATACCCGAAATAAATAAATAAATAAATAAATAAATAAATAAATAAATACTGATATACATTTCTGTCTAGTAATATTTTATTTAGCATCTTGCATTCTATACTTCTACAGTATTTGTGGTGAACCCATCCTAGGACCAGAGTGGATTCATCAGTTTGCTAACATGGGAGCCGCCAGCTACCAATAGTGATAAGCCTACTTCCCCCATGGCATCTTAAAGCCACCAATTCACCCTGCCTAATGGGAGAGTTGGGTCTGCTCCCATGCTGTATCTTCTTTGGCTGTTGGTCACAATAATCTATGTTCGAGGGCACCCAATGGCAGAGTAGCAAATTCTGGTACCAAATTTCCAGTAAGCTATATGCACGTTCTTCTACGTTTAATATAAGTTTAATAATGGTAATAATTTATACTGAAATGTATCAAGATGTGTTCAGTGTTTCATGTTGCTATTATATATTACTACCACATGAAAATACATGCTGAATATTCATTCAAAACTTATTGGAAGCAAGCACCTTCAGAAAATGGAGAGACCAGACTAATAAAAGAGGTGGTAAAGTTCAGCAGAATGATTGTAAATACATTACAACCCATAAGGATGGTAAAAGATTTACTTGGGGTGTGTGTGTGTGTGTGTGTGTGAGTGTGTGTGTGTGTGAGAGAGAGAGCGAGAGCGAGACTGACTAGTTATATTTTGTAAAAAAAAGTTAGAGTTTTAATTTATGCTTACAAAGAGAAGGAGAAAAAGCAAGAGGAAAAAAGAATATAAAGGAAGGGAAAAAGAGGAGAAATCCACAGACTAGGATAATTGGCCAGGAGTAGAAGGGTTAGAAGGCAGGATCATCAAGTTTGCAGACGACACCAAATTGGGAGGGATAGCCAATACTCCAGAGGACAGGAGCAGGATTCAAGACGATCTTGACAGATTAGAGAGATGGGCCAAAACTAACAAAATGAAGTTCAACAGGGACAAATGCAAGATACTCCACTTTGGCAGGAAAAAAAATGCAAAGATACAGAATGGGGGACAATGCCTGGCTCGAGAACAGTACGTGTGAAAAAGATCTTGGAGTCCTCGTGGACAACAAGTTAAACGTGAGCCAACAATGTGATGTAGCGCCAAAAAAAGCCAATGGGATTTTGGCCTGCATCGATAGGAGCATAGTGTCTAGGTCCAGGGAAGTCATGCTACCCCTCTATGGTTAGACCACACCTGGAATATTGTGTCCAATTCTGGGCACCACAATTGAAGAGAGATATTGACAAGCTGGAATGTGTCCAGAGGAGGGCGACTAAAATGATCAAGGGTCTGGAGAACAAGCCCTATGAGGAGCAGCTTAAGGAGCTGGGCATTTTAGCCTGAAGAAGAGAAGGCTGAGAGGGGATATGATAGCCATGTATAAATATGCGAGAGGAAGCCACAAGGAGGAGGGAGCAAGCTTGTTTTCTGCTTTCCTGGAGACTAGAATGCGGAACAATGGCTTCAAACTACAAGAGAGGAGATTCCACCTGAACATGAGGAAGAACTTCCTGACTGTGAGTGCCGTTCAGCAGTGGAACTCCCTGCCCCGGAGCATGGTGGAGGCTCCTTCTTTGGAAGCTTTTAAACAGAGGCTGGATGGCCATCTGTCAGGGGTGATTTGAATGCAATATTCCTGTTTCTTGGCAGGGGGTTGGACTGGATTCTTTGATGCTTTGATTCTATGATTCTATGAGTATGTTCTGACAAAAACTGTCCAAGAATGCATTTCCTTGAAATTGCTATCTAACACCAGTTTTATTTTATATCTGGATAGATGATCAGGAAAAGGAGGAAGCTGCCTATTTATCAGTTTCAGAATTGTGTTATATTCATCAGAACTGCGCCCAGAGATATGAAATATGAACAGGAAATATTAAACACACACACACACACACAGAGTCCAGGAATAATTTGAAACACAGATACTTAAAGAAAATGGAGAAACAAGGAAAGCTGAAGTGAAGATGTTGGGCAAATATAATAGGGCTTTAGAACATACGGCAGCAAACTAAAAATAAATAAGTTATAAGATTTGAAATAGAAACTTTCAACAAAGATACCTCTGATGTGGGAACTCCAGACTCAGACTGGGTCTAGGAGACACTTTCTACTTTGTAGAAATACCCCAAGAAAAGCATGTATTTTGAAATGTTGAAGTTCTATGAAATAGTCATGTGAATAAACTCTAAATCCAGCTCTAGATTCTCAAGATCTAATAATTTGAATATCTCCCAGTGGCTTCATTTATATGTTGAACAACATGGGGGACAGTATGGAACCCTGAGGAACCCCACAAGACAATGGTTGTGGAGTTGAACAGGTGTCCCCCAATAACACCATCTGGGTGCGACCTTCCAGAAAGGACCGGAGCCACTGCAGAACAGTGCCTCCCAGGCCCATTCCAGCGAGGCGTCCAGCGAGGCGTTTAATTAATGTGGAATAAATAAGGATATGGGGCCCCTGGTGGCGCAGTGGGTTAAAGCATTGAGCTGCTGAACTTGTTGATCAAAAGGTCGCAGGTTTGATTCCGGGGAGCGGCGTGAGCTTCCGCTGTCAGCCCTAGCTTCTGCCAACCTAGCAGTTCGAAAACATGCAAATGTGAGTAGATCAATAGGTACCGCTCTAGCGGGAAGGTAACGGTGCTCCATGCAGTCATGCCGGCCACATGACCATGGAGGTGTCTACGGACAACGCTGGCTCTTCGGCTTAGAAATGGAGATGAGTACCACACCCCAGACATGACTGGACTTAATGTTAGGGGACTACCTTTACCTTTTTAAAAATAAGGATATGTGGAGTTTATATTGTCACTATATACTGTTTAGGCTCAGTATCCCTTATCTGAAATGCTTGAGACCAGATGTGTTTTAAATTTTGGATTTTTCAATATTTTGGAATAATTGTATTTGCATCTAATATCTTGGAGGTGTAGCCCAGGTCAAAATGAAACCCTTTTAAGTATTGCAAAATAATTTTGGTGGAGCTCTTACCAAATTGTGGCTTTAATGTTGTATCCATTACACAAGGCTTTGTGGTAGAGCATGGCTGAGAAAGAGGAACAGCGTTTAGGGAAGCAAATAAGTTGCTGAAGTCATCCATCCTTTTTATTCCATCAGAAAAAAACAGAAATTACTTATTTTCTTTTGTTATGACTCTCACTATGAAGTGGGAGCATTGCTAGGTCACCCATTGATCACTGTATCATAGTGTGATATTATGGACCTCATCACATGGAGGCCGAGAAGCCAGGGGACAGAGGGGGAAACTGTGTGCCAGCGTAACACTGCATTACCTTACTCTTGTGGGTCATGGGATCCCTTCCCACGATATTTCTCTGCTGTACCCAAATTCCTCCAGCTTCCTCTGTGCTGCAAGTACATGGCCGACACAGAGCTCAACAGAGCCCTGCTGGAAGTAGCTCTGCATCATCTGATGGGCTCCGTGGGACTCCCTGCCGATAGTGTGCCAGCAGTGCAGAGAAGCAGGGAGAAGACACTTCTTAACCTCCATGTGATGAAGTCGTATGAGTAGCATATTGACATCAATATGCTACTAGACTGGACTGGACTACTGTAATGCGCTCTACATAGGGCTGTCCTTGAAAACGGCTCGGAAATTCCAACTAGTCCAACGGGCAGCGGCCAGGATGTTAACTGGGGCTCCCTACAGAGAGGTCAACCCTCCTGTTTAAGGAGCTCCATTGGCTGCAGTTTATTTTCCGAGCTCAATCATGACCGCATCTCCGTTTATGAACCCATGCGCTCTCTTCGTTCATCCGGAGAGACCCTGCTCGCGATCCCACCTGCATCGCAGGCGCGTTTGGTGGGGACGAGGGACAGGACCTTCTCTGTGGTGGCCCCCCGACTTTGGAACACCCTCTCCAAAGACATTAGACAGGCCCCCACATTGGCAGCCTTTAGGAAGAATTTGAAGACCTGGCTGTTCCGATGTGCCTTTCCAGAATAGGAAAACTCCAGTAAGCACTTTATTAGAGTCCCAGAAGCACTTTATCAGAATTTTAAGATTCTCTGCACACTGCACTTCCTTGAAATCCGATAGACCACCTGTCACATCCAGCACTTTTTAACCTGTACCCATTACTTGGCCCGGCCCTGTTTTTATTGTGTTATGCTGTATTGTTTTGTTGTTTTTACTGTTATTGCTTTAATGTTTTTGATTTGCTTTGAATTGTATTGTTATGCTATTGTGTTGTTGAGGCCTTGGCCTTCATAAGCCGCATCGAGTCCTTCGGGAGATGCTAGCGGGGTACAAATAAACTTTAATAATAATTAATAATAATAATCAACAGTTTCGGTACTGTATATTAAGAGATTAAAAATGTGTACCCGTACCTAAAGCTGGACTTCTATTTTGGACCAGATTTAATTTTGTTCATCTTATATGTGATGTCTACTTTCTTTAACTAGCACAATGGTTCTCAACCTAGGGGTCAAGACCCCTGGGGGGGGTTGAGGGGGTGTCAGAGGGGTCGCCAAAGACCATAAAAAAACCACAGTATTTTCCGTTGGTCATGGGGGTTCTGTGTTTGGCCCAATTCTATCGTTGGTGAGATTCAGAATGCTCTTTGATTATAGGTGAACTATAAATCTCAGCAACTACAACTCCCAAATGTCAAAGTCTATTTTCCACAAAGCCCACCAGTGTTCATTATGGGGCATATTGTGTATTCGTGCCAAGTTTGGTTGAGATCCATCATTGCTCTCTGAATGTAAACTCAAGATCAATGCCAGCCAAACCCTTCCAGTATATTCTATTGGTCATGTTAGTTCTGTGTGCCAAGTTGTTTCAATTTCATCATTGGTGGAGTTCAGAATCCCTTTTGATTGTAGATGTACTATAAATCCCAGCAAGTACACCTCACAAATGACAAAATCACCCCCCCCCCCTACAACCCCACCAGTATTCAGATTTGGGAACATCAGGTATTTGTGCCAAATTTGGTCCAGTGAATGAAAATACATCCTGCATATCAGATATTTACATTGCAATTCATAACAATAGCAAAATTACAGCTGTGAAGAAGCAACAAAAATAATTTTATAGTTGGGGGTCACCACGACATGAGGAACTATATTAAGGGGTCACAGCATTAGGAAGGTTGAAAACCACTGATCTAGCACATTGTGCAGTAGGCCCACCCCATTTATGAACCTGACTTCTGTGTATTTTATTAAAATGTTCTCTCTAGGAATCTCTAGGTCTTCCAGTGTACTTCTGGTGTAGGTTGACCATGGAATTGTGCTTGAGAACCTAGAGGATCCTAGAAAGGTACCCTCAGGTATAAAAAAACAGTGTTTTATTCACATTTTTTTTTACTCTTGAATCCAGCAAATGAGGAGGGATGACTGCATAACACATTTATATTCTGATTATTATATCAGAACACATTAATAAACCTTTATTTGTACCCCGCTACCATCTCCTGAAGGACTCGGTGCGGCTTACAAGAGGCCGAGCCCAAATACAATAATAAAACAGCAGCAGCAACAACAACAATACAATAACTCAAAAAACAAAGCAATGACAATTAACAATGACGCAATTAAAAACAATGGCCGGGCCAAATGTAATAATTAAAATTAAAAGTGCTGGGCATGACAAGGTGGGGTGTTTGGAGGGGATGGGCATGCAGACATCCTGGATCTCTGATAAAGTGCGTTGGGACGTAATGCTAGGAGTTTCCTTATTCTGGAAAGCCACACTGGAACAACCACGTTTTCAAGCTCCTCCTAAAGATTGATAGCAACGGGGCCTGCCTGATGTCCTTAGGGAGAGAGTTCCAGAGTCGAGGGGCCACCACCGAGAAAGCCCTATCCCTCGTCCCCACCAATCGCGCTTGCAAAGCAGGTGGGATCGTGAGCAGGGCCTCTCCAGATGAACGAAGAGATCATGCAGGTTCCCATTTAAAATGAAAAACATTGGTAAAATGTAAACTTTTACTTAAAATAAAGTATAGATTGAGGATGCTTTCACACATAATGAAAACCTGTGCAGAAACAGGTTAAACTAAGTAACCTACTTTGGAGCGAGTTCTAGTCCGCATCCCTCAACCCAACCCCGGGCTTTCCATGGGGGAGGGGATATGTCAAATCAGGATAGCATGTCACCCCATTTGAGTTCCCAAACTTTATGGAGAGGTCTGTTGACAGCACAAGCCTTTCCCAGTCCTCCTAGCACAAGAAAATTATGCATCGGGGGGAGGAGGGGGAGGAGGCAGGAGATAAGTCCCTAATGAGGTGTTTAATTAATGTGGAATAAATCAGGGAGATCCCGGTTTACTCTGCATTAATTTGCTTTTACAAAATGCGTCGTTTGGACATATTTGGTAAAACCGAGATGGGTCCCACATTTTTGGCCTGTCTGGATGGGCCCTGAGTATCTCTTATCCAAAATGCTTGAGACCAGAAGTATTCTGAATTTCTTGAGATTTTGGAATCCCTGTATTTGTATATCTGTTCATCATGAGATATCTTGGGAATGGCATCCTAATCTAAACATGACATTCATTCTTATTTCATGTCCACCTAAACTGAAGATAATTTTATACAATAATTTTGTGACTGAAGCAAAGATTGTTTACAATGAGCCATCAGAAAGCCAAAGGGGTCACTATCCCGGCCACTCATGTGGACAATTTCGGCTTTTACACTATTTCAGATTGTTCAAATTCCAGATAAGGGATACTATAATAGGATTTCCAATTTTCTAATACACAGATTGCTAACTGCCTAGTTCTCATTTTCTCTAAACCTCAAACCATGACTGTGGGGGAAATAACAGCCTGTTCTGCTTTTGAGTGTTACCACAGCAGGTTCCCATTTAAAATGAAAAACACGCAATTGCTTCTATTTTTTTTCCTTTGAATTGTAAACTGGAAAATTTCTACTTCTTGAATAGTCCTCCGCTTTGTAGACTGGAAACTGTTATTAAAGTAGTCAGAACTGCCAACATTGTGTATTAAAAGTATATGGCAAAGGAAACCCAATTATACTTTGCTTTGAAAAAAATGGTTCTAGATCTGGGACCTCTGAGTATGTGGTATTTTTTCTTTTGAGTAAAACCAGTAATGGTCAGTGGCAGCTGAAACCCACTAAAGAGGAAGATATGGAGGAGAGGATTGCAATAGCTGGAGCCAAAGAGCCATGGTAGAGCAAAGGTGGGAATTGTGTTGCTTGTCAAATGCTGTTGGACTAGTAGTACTACATCCTACTTTCTTTCAAAGTCCTCATATATGGAATCATAGAATCATAGAGATCTTGTTGGCCATCCAGTCCAACCCCCTGCCAAGAAGCAGGAAAATCACATCCAAAGCACCCCTGACAGATGGCCATCCAGCCTCTGCTTAAAAGCCTCCAAAGAAAGAGCTTTCACCACACTCCGGGGCAGATTTCCACTGCTGAACAGCTCCCACAGTTAGGAAGTTTTTCCTAATGTTCAGGCGAAATCTCCTTTCCCATAGTTTGAAGCCAGTGTTCCTCTGCATCCTAGTCTCCAGGGCAGCAGAAAGCAAGCTTGCTCTCTCCTCCCTATGACTTTCCCTCACATCTTTATACATGGCTATCATGTCTCCTCTCAGCCTTCTCTTCTGCAGGTTAAACATTCCCAGCTCTTTAAGCCACTCCTCATAGGACTTGTACTCCAGACCCTTGATCATTTTAGTAACCCACATCTGGACACATTCCAGCTTGTCAACATTTCTCTTCAACTGTGGTGCCTGGAATTGGACACAGTGTGATTCCAGGTATGGTCTGACCGAGGCACACTTCCATGGATCTCGACACTGTACTGCTATTTCACTTCACTTCACTTCACTTTATTTCTTAATTAGTCGCTCTCCACCAAGGTGCTCTGAGCTACTTACAATCTAAAATAGCATTTACACAATATAAAAACAATTCAACATAAAAACATTCAGCAGTGACTATTTGGCAAATTAGATCTGATTACTTAAATGCACAACCAAACAGCCAAGTCTTGAGTGCCTTTACAAAAGGTCACAACTCCGATATTGCTCTAATGTATGGAGGCAATGAGTTCCACAGAATTGGAGCATAGGCTGAAAAAGCTCTACGCCTTGTAGCTTCCAGGTGTATCTCCCTAGGGCCCGGTACGTATAGGAGATTTTCCTGGGTGGATCGAGGTGACTACGGATGGGAAAAAGGAATGAGGCGGTCCCTAAGATATAAAGGTCCTTGGCCATTTTGAGCTCTAAATGTCAGGATCAGTATCTTGTAAGAGATACGATGTTCTATTGGTAGCCAATGCAGTTGTTGCAGAATTGGTGTAATATGGGATCTTATAGATGATCCCGCTAGCAGCCTGGCCGCGGCATTTTGGACCATCCGAATCTTCTGCGTTGTTGACTTCGGAAGGCCGGCATATTTATGCAAGCCAAAATCCCACTGGCTTTTTTAGCTGCTGCATCACATTGTTGGCTCATGTATAACTTGATTTCCATGAGGACTCCAAGATTTTTATATAGTTTGGTTAGAGGGGAATTTTCTAGCTGAGGTTACAAAAACTGTTCCCTCAATATTATCCCCAGATTCCATAGGATGCAGGCATTGTGGTTATAAGTGGTGTCTTTGATAACTAAAGGATGTTTTATCTATTTGATCCTTTATGACAGTGGTTCTCAACCTGGGGTCCCCAGATGTTTTTGGCCTTCAACTCCCAGAAATCCTAACAGCTGGTAAATTGCTGGGATTTCTGGGAGTTGTAGGCCAAAAACATCTGGGGACCCCAGGCTGAGAACCACTGCTTTATGAGAATCATTGTCCAACATTCTATGTATGCTACTCATTTATGTAATTACCTTAGTTGTGTAACTAAATAATGTCTCTTGGCCTCTGATTCTGATTTATGGAGCAACAGGTGGTTTGAGAGATGGGGGTCTGGTTCTCCCCATGCAACTGATGTAGTATGCCATTTCCATCCATTTCTTGCAAGAAATCTTCTGTGTGAAGAGGAATTGGGACAGGAATCCTGTTTCTGATTGGAGGTGGTGGGTGTGAATGTCATTCTACTGTATACCAATCAATAGAAATATTATAGATCCATATTACACGTGGTGGCTCCTGTCAAGTAAATTAAGGCTGGGTGGCTCTTACAATCCCTACTTGTAGAGAATATGCATTTGTAATTGTGATTTATAAATTCCAGCCTGCATTCATATCTCTTGGTGTGATCAATAAAGTAATACTTTTAATCCACAATAAATAAAATACTAGAAGGTTTTTTACCAAAGCAGAATTGTCTAGTATGTTAATGTGCCTGAAAGAGACTGCATTTCAGAATTAAACCTTAAATATTGGCTCTACTTTGGTGCTGACTTCCTTGAATCCAATTATATTATTTCCCCCCCTTGAGACATGATTTGAATCTCACTGTTAATTCACTAGTATAAATCAAGAAAATCTACCATGCTATATTACATACCCAAGTAAGCTTGGCTTATCATAGAATCAGAGTTGGAAGAGACCTCATGGGCCATCCAGTCCAACCCCCTGGCCAAGAAGCAGGAATATTGCATTCAAATCACCCCTGACAGATGGCCATCCAGCCTCTGTTTAAAAGCTTCCAAAGAAGGAGCCTCCACCACACTCCGGGCAGAGAGTTCCACTGCTGAACGGCTCTCACAGTCAGGAAGTTCTTCTTCATGTTCAGATGGAATCTCCTCTCTTGTAGTTTGAAGCCATTGTTCTGCGTCCTAGTCTCCAAGGAAGCAGAAAACAAGCTTGCTCCCTCCTCCCTGTGGCTTCCTCTCACATATTTATACATGGCTATCATATATACTCTCAGCCTTCTCTTCTTCAGGCTAAACATGCCCAGCTCCTTAAGCCGCTCCTCATAGGGCTTGTTCTCCAGACCCTTGATCATTTTAGTCGCCCTCCTCTGGACACATTCCAGCTTGTCAATATCTTCTTGAATTATGGTGCCCAGAATTGGACACAATATTCCAGGTGTGGTCTAACCAAGGCAGAATAGAGGGGTGCATGACTTCCCTAGATCTAGACACTATGCTCCTATTGATGCAGGCCAAAATCCCATTGGCTTTTTTGCCGCCACATCACATTGTTGGCTCATGTTTAACTTGTTGTCCACGAGGACTCCAAGATCTTTTTCACACGTACTGCTCTCGAGCCAGGCATTGTCCCCCATTCTGTATCTTTGCATTTCGTTTTTCCTGTCAAAGTGGAGTATCTTGCATTTGTCCCTGTTAAACTTGTGTTTCATTCTTCTCACCATAGAAACAGTTCCAGGTTTTTATGGAAATGCATTTGTTTGATATGCCTGCTATATATAAAATATGTTATTTATTTATTTAATATGTATGTTTTCTTTTTTGTGAAACATGATTATTTTTGTTACAACACTAAAATATGCCATGTGTACATTTATTCCTATCAGTCAATTCAAAACTAGAATAAAAATAGATTCTATCTTCACAGTTCCTGAAACTGAATTTGATGTTCTTGTTCACTTATCTATCCTTTCCTTACTATGTAAGCATACAAACAATGGCAAAAGGGTGCTAAAGAATAGTATAATTGTTTTCATCCAAATTGCTGCAACAGCATAATATGCATCAGTCAGTGTCTTAATTTTTTCCCCAATGTCTGTCTGAAAGTCTGTGGCTTTGAGCGTCCATCTTTCTGAATATCTGAGAAGGTCACAGCTTACTTTCATAATCTTGCTAAACTGTAATAATTGTATCATCCAATGCACATCTGTTTCCTGTTTCAAAAATGGAAATTTGGCATTTTCATCCTGCTTATCATCACTTGTGGGCAAATGACTAGGGCAACAAATTATTGTCAATTCTTTATGTGTAGACAAATTTCACAATGTGTTGGTAGCCAAGCTTTTTTTTTTTTGGTCGTTGCTTCTGGTTGCTTCTGGTGTGAGAGAATTGGCCGTCTGCATGGACGTTGCCCAGGGGACGCCCAGATGATTTGATGTTTTATCATCCTTGTGGGAGGCTTCTCTCATGTCCCCGCATGAGGAGCTGGAGCTGATAGAGGGAGCTCATCCTCCTCTCCCCGGATTTGAATCTGCGACCTGTTGGTCTTCAGTCCTGCTGGCACAGGGGTTTAACCCACTACGCCACCAGGGGCTCCTGGTAGCCAAGCTGTGATTGGGTTCTTTCTATGTACCAGACATCCTCCCACATACCCTAGTTTAGGAGCTGGAAGAACCAATAGTTATCTCTCTCCAGATGAACTCAAAGGTAAACTGTTCCTTATGTACTGATGGTTTTAAATAAAATCTTCCACAATAAATATTCTCAACTGAAAACTAATCACAACATTTTACATACTAAGTTTGGCAGCATTATAATTGATTTCTCCTAATTCTTCCCCTGCAGCATTATAAACACAGAATATATACCCAGAAACAACACAAAAACTGTCTCTGTGACCATGTATTTTCAAATAAAGAAGTGTCAGCACAACTTAAATTTAGGCTGTGAAAATACAATAAAAAGGTATTAACACTTCTCTTGGTGATGGGACAATGAAGTCCTCTCGGGGAGAGAGGACAGTATAGAAATAAAGTTTTATTATTATTAGTTTTATTATAATGAAAACATAAAGCACCTCTGTTCAAATTTCTGCTACACTTCTTATAGGAACAAGGAAACCAGGGGGCATACCATCTCATCACATGCAGGAAGAGAAGTGTCTTCTCTCTGCTTCTCTTCTCTGCTGGCATGGACTCCCCCAGAGTCCATCTCATGACGCAGGGCTACTTCTGATGGGACTCTGTGGGGCTCTGTGGTGGCAGTGTTGTGACAGTGGAGCCCAGAGGAATACACCTGACTCCTTATAGAAAAAAGGCAAAGAAGCCAAAGAGCCAGTGGGGGGCACTGGAGAAATGTCATGGGAATGGATGCTACAAACCACAATGGTAGGTAACACAAAGAGATGGTTCCCAATGTTGCCCTACAATTCCCCCCCCCCCCCGTCCCCTGCTTTACAAAGGGCTATTTGATGAGGTCCATAGTTGCTCCTCTCCATTTTCCCTCCAACCTGGAAGGAGGTGTCTCCATGTTGTGGTGACTGTAATGCTCCCTTGCTTCTCTTTTTGTAGACCACACACAGGAGAAATGATCCTTGGCTTGCTGGGCAGCTGTGGTTACATGGCAGGGTGGGACCATAGTGGGCACTATGACAATGTCAGAGGAGTTTTCTTCTTCCCAGACAGCCAACCAATGGATTCAAACTACAATTTGAATTTGCTGCCTAGCTGACTTGGCTATCCAACCAATGGATGACCTGGATGGAGATTTTCACTTTGGTCATGTGATTGTGTATTTATTTAGGCACTGAAAGAGCTGCCTGGCAATTAGTTTTGGGCTTCATCTCACTCCCTCTCTCTATATATTGCGTTATGTCACAGACGTGTTAACCAACTGTCACAACTTTGTAGGTTGGCATATTTCATAGATCTAGGAGAAGTGTCTCCCAGGCAGTAATAACATATGGGAGCCTCCTTTAAGGACTCAATTGTGTTGTAATGGCCTTGCCTAGCTTGGGGCAGGATATTTCTACAACCCCAAGGTGCAATTCTCTCTCCTCTTTTCTTCAACATCTACGTTAGACCCCTTGCTAGTTTGGCTCAGAGTTTTGGCCTGGACTCCTGTCAATATGCAGATGATACCCAACTCCTTCTGCGCCTGGAGCCTGGAGCAACGTCAATTCCAGACAATTTCACCCTATGTCTGGAGGCTCTGTCGAACTGGCTACGTGCTAGCAGACTGAAGGTGAACCCGGCAAAGACTGAGATTCTCTGGCATTGCCGCCCGGCAGGTCTGACTCATCCGTTACCCACCTTCGATGGTGCCACCCTATCTCCATCGACCACTGTTAAGAGCTTAGGTGTCATCCTGGATTCGCAGCTGACAATGGAAACTCAGGTCACTGCTGCCAGCAAACAGGCCTTTTTCCATCTACGACAAGCGAGGCAACTGGCACCCTACCTATCTGACAAGGCTCTGGCAACTGTCATCCATGCCCCGGTCACGTCTAGGCTGGACTATTGCAATGCCCTGTATGTTGGCCTTCCGATGTCTACGACCCGAAAGCTCCGTATTGTTCAGAATGCGGCAGCCAGGTTACTCACAAGAACGCCCATGAAATGCCATATAACACCAGTGTCGCGGCATTTGCATTGGCTTCCAACTGAGTACCGTGGCCTGTATAAGAAGTTAGTTCTGACCTTTAAAATTCTTTACGGCCAGGGTCCATCGTACCTTAGGGACCGCCTCTCCTTCTCCCATCATCGGAGGTTGCAACGACCAGCCCAATGCGACTTACTCTATATCCTGGGTCCTAGAGAAGTGCACTTGGAAAGGACCAAACGAGAGCTTTTTCTATTTCTGCCCCTTCCTTGCCACCCTACATGAGAGCCATGCGTGACTTAGGACCTTTTACTCTAGCACTTAAGACCTGGCTTTTTACTAGAGCATTCGATCTCTGTTAATTTTTAATTTCTGTCTGTATGTATTTTATCTTTTACAATTTAGCTGTAAATCGCCCAGAGCATTCTCGGATGGAGGGCGATTAATAAGTAATTAAATATGATGATGATGATGATGATGATGATGATGATGATGTACAGATGACACACAATGTTATTCATGGAGAATATGTTTTCATTTATTTATTTTTGTAATTTCTATGGAATCACATTGTGGATCCTTTTGCTGAGGGAAAGGTGGGATTTAAATAATGTAATATAATGCACCCCCAGTGGTGCAGTGGGTTAAACCGCAGAGCCTCTGAACTTATAATAATAATAAATCTTTATTTGTACTCTGCAACCATCTCCCCTAGTGGACTTGATGCAGCTCACAGAAGCACTATAGTGCCACATCTAAACCACAATATACATTATTCAAGTACACAAATATGTATCATAAGTATAAAAGCGGTAATGTACCTAAAATCCCAGTAAAAAATAAGAATTATAAAAAAAAATCTAAAAATGCAGTAAAACCAGCAAATAAGCTAACCATCAGCAATAACAAAGTGTGGAATGGCACAATCAAGGCATCGGGCTGGCCAGAATTACACATGCTCAAAGGCCTGTCCAAAGAGCCATGTTTTTAAACTTGTTTTTTAACTCCTTGCACGTACTAGAGATAGTGATCCTAGTATTACTACATTTTTCTAAAAGGTTGAGAAAGAGTCAGACAGTGACTTTCTCTTTCATCTCCTTATGGATTCATGTTCTGAATGCAGGAACAGACATGAACTAAGGGGGCATCATCCTAAGATGGCTTATCATTGGTGGAAGACCAGGTCAGGGTTACCAAAACGTACCTAAATGCTGAATTTAGAGTAATCTTATTTGGATTACCACTACTAACAGATGTTGGCTGCGGGGACTCTGGCAGTTGGAGTCTAAAAGTAACTTCTCCAAACTTAGCTTAAAAACATTGATGGCTGCTCCCAAGATGATGGAGGAAAATGTCTTTTTCTTGTCCTTTTTTAAGGCAAGTGAACAACTTTTTATTTCAACAAGTTTTGAGTCATTGTACAAGAAAGGTTTTTTAAAGGTATGCAAACAAGTTTTTTTTTTAAAAAAAGAAGATTATGAATGAAGTCTGGTAGCATTAATAAACAACCTGGGACTCTGGCTTGGAGACCCAGGTTTCCACTCCAAAATAGCAACCAAACCCATTTTTCTATAGAATTTTTACCAGAATACATACGATTGCAGCAATTGAGCAACAAAGGTTATGACATTCTTCCAAACTCAACAATAAGGAGCAAGTACATTTGCAAACTATGTATGTCACAATTGTTCTTTGTATCTTATTCTCCTCACATTCTAGCTGTTATCTTATCTCAGTGGAATATGCCAAGATGTTTTGGAACATGGTTCAGAATGTATTGTGCATGTTTAACTTAACTTGCAACCACTTCTAAGTTTAATAACATTTTCTAGGTTTAAAGAAACATGGTTCTGCTTCATTTTGGCCTTTCTGACTTTACCTGTTGAAGTGCTATACTACTTTTACTCTCTGGATTTGATATTAACAACTTTCATTTATTTTAATCCTATAGTTTATTACTGGGCTATTGACCTAAAATACTGGGATTTTAAAAAGTATTTATTATTATATATCTCTTTCTCAATTTCTTGATCTCTTTTTTCTAATGTAATTTTTTTCTTGGATTATTTTCCAGAAATTTCTGACACCAATGGCAACTTTTTATTTTCAGCTTTTTAATTCTGAAAATTAAAAAGTTTCTTTTCAATTCTGAGGTATAGTGCTACAGAGTTAGACTATGTGCTACTGTTGCAATATAGCACTATAATTATTTAATTGTTCTGCAAAATAAAATAAAGGGTAGGAGAAAAAATCCTTTTTGAACAACATGACTCTCTTGGGTGCATTGGCAGTTTGACACCACTTTAACTACTATAGTTAATACTATGAAAGTTGTGGTTTTACAGCATTTTTAACCTTCTGTGCCAAAGGGTGCAGGTGCCTCACCAAATTACAAACCTCAGGATTCCATTGTATTGATCCACAGCAGTTAAAATGGTGTCAAACTGCAATCATTCTATATGGTAAACAAGGCATTAGCTGCTGTCTTATACATTAACAACGAGGGCTGGGCAACCACGGAAAAATTTGTTTCTAAACTTGATTCGTTTTTAGGGGGTTTTTGCGTTTCGATTTTTAAATTAATTCCGAAATTTTCCTTAAAATTTTTTCGATATTTACAAAATTTCGTAAATTACAAATCAATTACGAATCGATTTCGAAACAATTACGAATCGATTCGTTAATGGCGGGCGCGATCGCGCAATACGCTAAAAAAACCTCCAAATGGGACAGGAAGCTTCCCTCTCCCTCTGTTGTTGACTGTTGGTGTGATAATTTATTTTTTTTTCACTGAGAAAACAAACAGCAACCCTAAAACTTGCACCAGACATGCGGAAATAATAACGAAACGATATCGAATCAATTACGAATCGATTTCGAAACAATTTTGAAACAATTACGAAATGAATTGAAAAAATTCGTTTCGTTTTTTAGTTGCTCCTGAATGGTTCAATATCGCTTCGTTATCAAAAAAAAATAACGAATTAATAACGAATTACGAAACTAACGAACGAAACCGCCCAGCCCTATTAACAACCACTAAATTGGAAGCCAAAACTCAGCTACCCACTAAGGAGTGGGCTGAGAGTCTGGTGCCTCTTGCTACCTTGCAGACCAGATCAACATGCAAAAGGCAAAAGGAACAGAGGTTTATTGTTTTCAGGCCTGAAAATGTTAGAGACTGGGAGTTTTAGGGTGACAGGCCCAGAAGGCAGCAAGGAGATGAGTTCCGATGAGGTTTTCAACAAGTCTTTTATTTCAAGCTGATCAGCATGAGATGGAACAGCCCTTGGCCATTTTAGGCCGAAGAACAAAGACTGTCCGCCCTGATCTCGTTTCAAACAAAGCCCTTATACTCCAATAGTTAAAAACAACAACACTCAAGCAACTTCTGATTGGTTATAATTCACCTATGCTTACTGTCTATGAGGATATGCGCTCATCTAGCATGAATGCGGTAACCTAGCTACAATCTCTTCTGTGCTTCGCCTCCCTAAATGAGGGAGGGGTAACTCTACTTTTGGTTTCTTGGTCCCTATAAAAGGATGTCTGATAGGCCTGGGTAACAACGGAAAAATTTGTTTCTAAAATCAATTTGTATTTGGGGGGTTTTTTTGTTTCGATATTTAAAATAATTACAAAATTTTCCTTTTAAAAAGTTCGATATTTACGAAATTTCGTAAATGGTAAAAAATTAACGAATCGATTTCCGAAACAATAACGAATCGATTCGTTAATGGCGGACGCGACCGCGAAATACGCTAAAAAACCTCCAAAACCTTCTGAAGCTTCCCTCTCCCTCTGTTGTTGACTGTTGGTGTGATATTATAATTTTTTTTCACTAATTAAACCATAAAACTGGCCCAGACATGCGGAAATAATAACAAAACGACCTCAAAACAATAACGAAACGAATACAATATCGAAATACGAAGCATTTACAAAACGTTTTTGAAAATTCGTTTTTTTTAATAATTGCTCCAGAATGGTTCGTTATCGTTTTGTAATTGAAAAAATTAACGAATTATTAACGAATTACGAATTAACGAAACGAAACCGCCCAGCCCTAGTATGTACTACCCTTTTCTCCTCTTCAGTTAGCCTTGATAAGCAAACAGTATTTTGACCCCCCCCCCCAACCAATCTGATATATATTTTCTGTTCGTCATGGGAGTTCTGTGTGCCATATTTGGTTCAATTCCATCATTGGTGGAGTTCAGAATGCTCTTTGATTTTAGGTGAACTATACATCCCAGTAACTACAACTCGCATATGTCAAGGTCTATTTTCCCCCAGAGCGCCTCAAGAGTGCCCCTGGGCAAAATCAACTATACTGCAAATGCTTACTTTGCGTAATGGGTTGAGCCACCCCTGGTCTGCACTCAAAAAGAATTATACATAGTTATCTTCTTTGATAACCATTCAAATTCCCCACAATTTCCCCTGATTGGTCAGAAATTGACTTGGTTTCAATTTGGGCCCCCATTGGCTGGGAAATTCTGACATCAGAAGTGGATGGAGCCACCGCTGTGGTGTGAAAAATAAACTCCAGTTGTTAGAAGGTTTGGAGCTGGAGTCATTTGGAAAGGTCCACCTAAATAAGTGGCAGGCAACATGCATTGAGGCAATATGTAAAACAGTTCATGATGAAATTATTGACCAAGTGTGGTTTCATTGACCAGTTCAATGAAAAACATACAGATCTTATCTCCAGATTCCTTTGGGAGAGTGAAATTTTCATTGACACTATTTAACTTTTATATCTGGCATTGTCCTCTCTTGATGGATTCACCTCCCAGTAGGTGGAGAACCAGAAAAGCCCCTCAGGCACATACACACAAGCAGGATATTTTGTTTAGGTTTTCCCAAAAAATGCTGGACTCCATATGTACAGATATGATTCCCTGCTTCAGCGCAGCTTAATTTTTAAAAAATATATAGAGTACTCATATGTGTGGGTGTCAAGGGCATGAATGATTTTAGGAAAACAGATGTACAGTTGTGAGATATGGAGTGAAACTCCTTTGGTCAGGGGATTTGGGGAAAGGTGTTTTGTTCTGGGTTTTGTGGACATACATTTCCTCTTCACATTCCCTTGGGATTATTTTGGAGAAAGGTTAACTACAACTCTGAAACATGTACTTTCCTAGATAGACTGCTGGAAATGAAGTCTACTGTGAGCCAGTGAAATGGTGCTGTTTCAATAAGGTGAAAATTCATGTAATGTAAACAATATGATAAAAATTAATATTGATTTTGAAACTCATGTTGACCTTATCTTTTGGAAGGGGGCTCATTTTTTGATGGCATATCGACACTGCTATTTGCATTAGTTAAGCATTTGAGCAGAATGCACATGTAGGCAATTATTTGAGTTGGTTGCATCTTTTTATTTACCTCATCCCCAGAAGTGTAAGTAGTACAGGAACTGATTTAAGAGATAAAATAAAATTTGTTTGGTATCTCATACTCTCTAACTTTTCATATATGAAAAGTGGAAATGCCATCATAGAATCAAAGAGTTGGAAGAGACCTCATGGGCAGTCCAGTCCAACCTCCTGCCAAGAAGCAGGAATATTGCATTCAAATAACTCCTGACATATGGCCATCCAGCCTCTGTTTAAAAACCTCCAAAGAAGGAGCCTCCACCACACTCTGGGGCAGAGAATTCCACTGCTGAATGGCTTTTTTTAAATGTCCCTGGCAAGCCTGAGCTCGTTTTGTGCTTTAGCCTTGCGGACCTTTTCCCTACAGGTGTTGGCTATTTGTTTGAATTCTTCTTTGGTGATTTCTCCCTTTTTCCACTTCTTGTGCATGTCTCTTTTGTGTCTTAGCACAGTTAGAAGTTCTTTGGACATCCATTCTGGCTTCTTTGCACTTGTCCTATTTTTTCTTCCTATCTGTCTTTTCCTCCCTGCTATGCCAACAGAGTAAAACTGCTGTTTTTCTATGAAATCCATTTTCACCAAAGGGATTAAGTCATAATCAAAGAGGGAAAGTATCAGGAGAAGACAGAAACTGGGATATTTTAAAAGCAGCTGAAAAAGTGAGATGACAGAGAATGAATGTGGACTTCTGTGAAATCTGGACAATTCAGCTTTGCATTTTAGAATATTTAACTTTGTAGTTTCAGCAAGATATGGGACACATGAATTGATACACAATTGTCTCTCCTGTCCTAATATTTTTTGGCATAACAATAGATATTACAGAGTTTGAAGAAGAAGAATGCCCTAAAATCCTACATCTCAGCTGTGAGGCTCCTGTGTTCATTTCTTCTATTTCCTTCCACATTCTGAGATCTTTGTCTACTAATGAAAGAGTTAAATGAACTGCAGTCTTAATTTTTATTTGTTTTCATTCTGTAGATTGTGCAGGGAAACAAGGAAATGGAGCTGATCCCTTTGGAACTGTGTCAGCCTTTAAAGTGTTTAAACAGCAAGAGAGGGCATTGGTTAAGTTAAACTGTGATCATGGGAAAAAGAGATAAAGAAGATCCCTCTGGAGTTAGCGTGAACTTTGTGATGCTCAGTGAGCGAGTCTTGAAATGCAATTGCTGTGGAATTCAAGAAACACAACTCCTCTGAAAGATCCAAAGATGCTCAAGTATATGAGCAAGGCTTTCCCTTCAAAGGATTTCTAAGGGACAGCAAATGAGAACTTAGGGTGACTGTTCTTTAAAATGTTGTATTCATGTGCTTGAAGTTTTGAATAGGGAAAGATAAGGAACTATTCAAAATGGAGCATAGAACGATTTTTAGTATTAGACTAGCGGTTCCCTGCCACGTGTTGCTGTGGCCCAGTCTGTTGATCTGGAAAATAAAGTAATGAGAAAGCTTTGGTTTCCAATATATGTAATTTCTTTATGCTTGTGGGTAAACAGTTTTTCTTGCTGTTTCTTTGACAGTGTTGATGTGGAGAGTGTCTGGTTTGCCCACCCTGGAACATGCAACAAATCTATGATACTATATCTCTCTCTGTGTGAATCATATCTATCTATCCATCTATATCTATGGCTGGATGGCTCTTTATCAGGAGGACTTTGATTACATTTTCTTGCCCTGAGGAAGGATGGCCTTCAGGATGGACTTAAGTATTTTCTGTTTGTCATGGGGGTTCTGTGTGGGAAGTTTGCCCTGATTCTGTTGTTTGTGGGGTTAAGAATGCTCTTTGATTGTAGGTGAACTGTGAATTTCCCAGTGACTACAACTCCCAAATGTCAAGGTCTATTTCCCCCAAACTCCATCTGTGTTCATATTTGGGCGTATTGAGTGCTTGTGCCAAGTTTGGTCCAGATCCATCATTGTTTGAGTCCACAGTGCTCTCTGGATGTAGGTGACCTACAGCTCCCAAAACTCAAGATCAATGCCCGCCAAACCCTTCCAGTATTTTCTGTTGGTCATGGGAGGTCTGTGTGCCAATTTTGGTTCAATTCCATCGTTGATGTAGTTCAGAATGCTCTTTGATTGTAGATGAACTATAAATCTCAGCAACTTCAACTCCCAAAGGACAAAATCATAAGGTTCTTGTGGGTTTTTTCGGGCTATAGAGCCATGTTCTAGAGGCAGTTCTAGAGGCATTTCAATGGGTTTATATATCTGTGGAATGGCTGGGGTGGGGCAAGCCATTCCACAGATATATAAACCAATTGTCCTAATTCCAACAGACCTCACTACCTCTGAGGATGCTTGCCATAGATGCAGGCGAAACGTCAGGAGAAATGCCTCTAGAACATGGCTCTATAGCCCGAAAAAACCCACAAGAACCTAGTGATTCCAGCCATGAAAGCCTTCGACAAGACAAAATCATAATTTTTTGAGTTACCTTTGTGTTGTGAAACGTTTTGTTACCAAATTTGGTGTGATTTCGTTCATTGGTTCTTTTGTTTTTAAGGTACTCATTATGCACAGAGCATTTTTATATAGATAGATATAGGACCCTTTCACATGGGGCAAAAAGGCCCTGTTTTGCCACCTTCATGCAAGGCCGTGCGCCATCACATGATGCAAGGGAGGACCCGACCACTTTCCTCTGAGCTACCTGCACTTTTGACCCTAAAACCCTGTGTGATGGCAGAAAGGATGGTGAGGAAACACGGATTGCCACACGTTGCCACACTTTCTGCCATGTGATGGGGAGGGGAGGGTGCGGGGGATGCCACGAGTCAATTGACGGCATCCCCCACACACTCTGGGCCGTGTAACAAGGGTCTGGAAGAAATGTGGCCCAGGCTCAAACTCAGTGAAGATCTGCATTGCTACCATAAGAATTCTTCCTTCCCCTATGAACTTTTCTTTAGGTTCCCAAATGTATAGCATTGTAGTGTGGGTTATTGAAAATTGCTCACACCCTAAAAGCCTTGATAGCTTTGCCTGCCCCTTTTTCTTTGGACGCTTACATTGCAGCTTTAAATGGTCAGGTGAAGTGTTAAATCAACGCAAAGCTAGAAACTGAGGGGCTAAAGGAAAATATTGGTGTCAATATCAGAATTCGTTTTCTTTTGGTGGGAGGGCAACACTCAGGAGGGGTTCTGTTTCCAAAAAAAACAGCTTCTCACATAGGATACTTCTGAATTGCAGGGACTTCCCAAAACTGATTGTCTAGCAGTGTTTCTCAAATTGTGCTCCTCCAGGTGTTTTGGACTTCAGCACCCAGAGATCCCAGCCAGTTTACTAACTGTTCGGAATTGTGGGAGCTGAAGTCCAAAATATCTGGAGGAGCACAGTTTGAGAAACACTGTTCTATACTATGGATGGTAGTGAGATCAGAAGCTATGGGCAACTAGGGAAAAGAAACTTTTGATAAGAGATGGAAATTAGGCATGTTCCAGAGGTTGTTGGACAGTGAGTCCCAGGATTTCTAGTCTGTACAGCTAACAGCGGGGCATATCTATCCTGTCTGATGTTGGCAGCTCAGCAGAATCAGCTCTGGGTAGTACCTGTATGTGAGATTGCCAGGGGTGGCTCAAACATTACGCAAAGTAAGCCTTTGCAGTATAGTTGATTTTGCCCAGGGGCACTCTTGCGGTGCTCTTGGGGGAAAATAGACCTTGACATATGCAAGTTGTAGTTACTGGGATGTATAGTTCACCTACAATCAAAGAGCATTCTGAACTCCACCAATGATGGAATTGCACCAAATGTGGCACACAGAACTCCCACGACGAACAGAAAATATATATCAGTGATTGGTTGGAGGGGGGGGGGGCCGCAAAATACTGTTTGCTTACAGTTGAAAATTACCTAGGGCCGCCTCTGGAGACTGCCAACATATTTACTTACTTACTTACTTACTTACTTACTTATTTACTGTATTTGTATATCACCTTTCTCTGCCTGTAGGCGACTCAAGGCGGGTAACAGGGCAAAATTCAATGCTTACAACGAGAGCATGGCCTCCCAGACGATCTTAAGGTCCTAGATGGTTCATAAAGGGAGATGCGTTCGGACATGTAGGTTGGGCCAGAACTGTTTAGGGATTTATAGGCTAAAGCCAGCACTTTGAATTGTGCCCGGTAGCAAACTGGCAGCCAGTGGAGCTGGCACAACAGAGGAATTATACGCTCCCTGAGTGCCGCTCCTGTTAGCAATCTGGCTGATGTTCATTGGACCATTTGAAGCTTCCGGACAGTCTTCAAAGGCAACCCCACGTAGAGCACATTGCAATAGTCTATACGGGATGTAACCAGAGCGTGGACTACCGTGGCCAAGTCAGACTTTCCAAGGTATGAGTGCAGCTGGTGACAAGCTTTAACAGTGCAAATGCTTCCCTGGTCACCGCTGAGACCTGGGGTTTTAGGCTCAGCGATAAGTCCAGGATCACACCCAAGCTGCAGGTGTAACCAGAGTGTGGACTACTGTGGTCAAGTCAGACTTAGATGCTATAATTTGCTTTCTTAGAGGAAGGTACTAGCAAAACCATATCTGTGTATTCCTTGCCCAAGGGCCCTTCTACACATGCTTTGAAACCCAGAAGTAACCAGGTAAAAAGGAATGCCAGCTAAATGACATTTAGCCAAAGTGTGGGAGGGATCAGGTTATGAGCTAAAAAGCATGTATTAAAAAGGCATGCTAATACCTTAAATCAATTCCGACTAAAAAAGGTGCACCTTTGCAAGACTTTACAGTCATGCAAAGCAAATTCTTTCCTTCCCTCCCCCCTCTGTAGCCTGCTCCAGCAACATGCACTTTTAAAAGCTGATTGGGCTGTTCGAAGGAAGCACAAATGGAGACCAATTAGAACTCCCTGAAATTCTTCATTTTACACTTTATAATCTTAAACAGAGATTGAATTAAGAACTGCGGGAAGAGAGAGATCCAACAGGTTTTTTTTTTTAAAAAAAAATCTCTGTTATATGCTTGACCTAAAATACACACATGCAAATCTGATTACATTTATATTAAGATATTTGCATGTGTGCATATGTGGTCCAGTGCATGATGGAGTAAATTTTAATAAAAAAAACTTCAGGTGGATATCCCCCCCGTCTTGATCTACTTCAAAAGAAGACTGTGAGAATGGCTGGGGACCATATCTCGGGACTGATGGGTCTATGTGTAGACCTGCTGCTAGGTCCCAGGATTTTTAAACCCATTTTTAAAACAAGGATTTGATGCTGTCTGGAAACCCTTAGATGCTCTTTGATAGTCATGGGCTCACCATAAGTTAACAGACAATTTGAATGGGCATATATACATAGCTAATAGTGGAGTATAGTGTCTAGATCCAGGGAAGGCATGCTACCCCTCTATTCTGCCTTGGTTAGACCACACCTGGAATATTGTGTCCAATTCTGGGCACCACAATTCAAGGGAGATATTGACAAGCTGGAATGTGATTCCATCTGAACATTAGGAAGAACTTCCTGACTGTGAGAGCCGTTCAGCAGTGGAACTCTCTGCCCCGGAGTGTGGTGGAGGCTCCTTCTTTGGAAGCTTTTAAGCAGAGGCTGGATAGCCATCTGTCAGGGTGATTTGAATGCAATATTCCTGCTTCTTGGCAGGGGGTTGGACTGGATGGCCCATGAGGTCTCTTCCAACTCTTTGATTCTATGATTCTATGATTCTATGTCCAGAGGAGGGCATCTAAAATGATCAAGGGTCTGGAGAACAAGCCCTATGAGGAGTGGCTTAAGGAGTTGGGCATGTTTAGCCTGAAGAAGAGAAGGCTGAGAGGAGACATGATAGCCACGTATAAATATGTGAGGGGGAGTCATTGGGAGGAGGGAGCAAGCTTGTTTTCTGGGAGACTAGGACACGGAACAATGTCTTCAAACTACAAGAGAGGAGATTCCATCTGAACATGAGGAAGAACTTCCTGACTGTGAGAGCCGTTCAGCAGTGGAACTCTCTGCCCCAGAGTGTGGTGGAGGCTCCTTCTTTGGAAGCTTTTAAACAGAGGTTGGATGGCCATCTGTCAGGGGTGATGTGAATGCAATATTCATGCTTCTTGGCAGGGGGTTGGACTGGATTGCCCATGAGGTCTCTTCCAACTCTTTGATTCTATGATTCTATGACTAAAATGATCAAGGGTCTGGAGAACAAGCCCTATGAGGAGTGGCTGAAGGAGCTGGGCATGTTTAGCCTGAAGAAGAGAAGGCTGAGAGGAGACATGATAGCCATGTATAAATATGTGAGGGGAAGTCATTGGGAGGAGAGAGTAAGCTTGTTTTCTGATGCCCTGGAGACTAGGACACAGAACAATGGCTTCAAACTACAAGAAAGACGATTCCATCTGAACATGAGGAAGAACTTCCTTACTGTGAGAGCTGTTCAGCAGTGGAACTCTGCCCTGGAGTGTTTTGGAGGCTCCTTCTTTGGATGGAGCCTCCAACTGGATGGCTATCTGTTGGGAGTGCTTTGAATGCAATTTTCCTGCTTCTTGGCAAGGGGTTGGAATGGATGGCCCATGAGGTCTCTTCCAACTCTATGATTCTATGAATGGTGAAGGAGAAATAGAGCAGCTCAGGAAATGCTCTTTGCTTTATTAAGCAATTTCGGAGTAAATTAAATAAGAAGGTAGACTATGCTTACTTCTGCTGAAAGGATTCCCTTTGGGCTTTTAATATTGATGAGAGCAATTAATTTTGATCTACAAACATCTTATGGCTGTAGTGATTGCCTCTTTCTAGAGAGATCAAAGCCTGTGTGGGATATAGACATATATTCTGTTTGCTCTGGCCCTCTACTTTATTTTACCACAAATGGTGATTCTATGAGGGGGAAACACAAAGCCAGTACCATTCTTTTGCTTTTATATGATTTATGGACTTGGTAAAGCATTTAATTTGGATGTCCTCAACCTTAGCCTGCCCTTTCCTTGATGGAAAAAAGAGGAAGGTTATGATGTCATGCATTCAATACTACTGTAGCTTCAGTAATTGAAATCTCATGCAAGGAACGCTCTCCCTCTCGAGAGTTATGTAGATGTGTGCTTAACTTTCAATAAACATATGCTTGTTAGTTCCCCCAGTGACCTGAGTGCTTCTTTTAAAGATCTTTCAGCCTCTGTAAAGCATTCTTTCCCACTTATTTGGTTAGACAGAGTTCTCTTTATTTTCATACACTCCCCTCAATTAAATGTTCTGGCATTGCTGAGATACCCGACTTGCTCCCTAGGAAAATAAAGGATTTTTGATAGTTCTGTACTGGAAGTGTGGAAAATGAAGAAACAACATAATTTTGTGTTTGAAAGATGAAGGTTACTAACTGGGGCGACTTACAGGAAGCGGTCTACCCCCTGTTTAAGGAGCTCCATTGGTTGCCGTTCATTTTCCGGTCCTAATTCAAGGTACAGGTTCTTACCTACAAAGCTCTGAACGCTTTGGGACCCGCCTACCTGCATGACCGCATTTCTGTGTACGAACCCACACGATCTCTTCGATCATCGGGAGAGGCCCTGCTCTCGCTCCCGCCCCCTTCGCAGGCGCGATTGGTGGGGACGAGGGAGAGGGCCTTCTCTGTGGTGGCCCCCTGACTCTGGAACTCACTCCTCAACGATATCAGGCAAGCCCCCACATTGGCAGTCTTTAGGAGGAGCCTCAAAATGTGGCTGTTTCAGTGTGTCTTCCCTGAATAAAGGAAACAATGCCCTGCTCTGACCAATTCCCTGCAAAATGTCCTCAGGAGAATTTTAACTACCCGTTGGGTTGCTCTCCCTATATTTCCTTTAAAACCCTTCTGCTTAGAATCATAGAATCATAGAATCAAAAAGTTGGAAGAGACCTCATGGGCCATCCAGTCCAACCCCCTGCCAAGAAGCAGGAATATTGCATTCAAATCACCCCTGACAGATGGCCATCCAGCCTCTGTTTAAAAGCTTCCAGAGAAGGAGCCTCCACCACACTCCGGGGCAGAGAGTTCCACTGCTGAACAGCTCTCACAGTCAGGAAGTTCTTCCTCATGTTCAGATGGAATCTCTTGAAGCCATTGTTCCGCGTCCTAGTCTCCAGGGAAGCAGAAAACAAGCTTGCTCCCTCCTCCCTGTGGCTTCCTCTCACATATTTATACATGGCTATCATATCTCCTCTCAGCCTTCTCTTCTTCAGGCTAAACATGCCAAGCTCCTTAAGCTGCTCCTCATAGGGCTTGTTCTCCAGACCCTTGATCATTTTAGTCGTGCTCCTCTGGACACATCCCAGCTTGTCAATATCTCTCTTGAATTGTGGTGCCCAGAATTGGACACAATATTCGAGGTGTGGTCTAACCAAAGCGGAATAGAAGGGTAGCATTACTTCCCTAGATCTATTTATTTATTTTATTATTTATTTATTTATACACTTGTATACCGCTAATATCTCAGCCTAAGTCGGCGACTCATTGCGGTTTACAACAATTAAAAACATCTTCAATTTAAAACATACAACACCTATACAATACAAATTATTGGGCCACCAATAATAATCCCATGCATCTCGTAACTAAAATCACAATCCAAAATTCGTCGTCCATGATTACCTGTCCTTTTGTCACCGAGATTCGATTGCAACGGATTAACCGAATGCTTGTTTAAACAACCATGTTTTCAATCTCTTCCGAAACACATCAGCGAGGAGGCTGATCGTACCTCTATAGGGAGGGTGTTCCAAAGCCGAGGGGCCACCACAGAGAAGGCCCTGTCTCTCGTTCCCACCAGCCGCACTTCTGAAGCCGGTGGGATAGAGAGCAGGGACTCTCCAGAAGATCTTAGGGTCCTGGTGGGTTGATAGGCTGAGATACGTTCGGATAGATAAGTTGGGCCAGAACCGTTTAGGGCTTTAAAGGCCAACGCCAGCACTTTGAATTGAGCCCGGTAGCATATCGGCAGCCAGTGGAGCTGGTGCAGCAGAGGAGTTGTGTGCTCCCTGCGCCCCGCTCCTGTTAGTATCATGGCTGCTGCCCGTTGGACTAATTGGAGCTTCCGGGCTGTCTTCAAAGGCAACCCCACGTAGAGAGCGTTGCAGTAGTCAAGGCGGGATGTAACCAGAGCGTGGACTACCGTGGCTAAGTCAGACTTCCCAAGGTACGGTCGCAGTTGGCGCACAAGTTTTAACTGTGCGAAAGCTCCCCTGGTCACCGCCGAAACCTGGGGTTCCAGGCTCAGCGATGAGTCCAGGATCACACCCAAACTGCGAACCTGCGTCTTCAGGGGGAGTGCGACCCCGTCTAACACAGGCTGTAACCCTATACCCTGTTCGGCCTTGCGACTAACCAGGAGTACCTCTGTCTTGTCTGGATTCAATTTCAATTTGTTCGCCCCCCTCCAGACCGTCACAGCGGCCAAGCACCGGTTCAGGACCTCGACAGCCTCCTTAGTAGCAGGTGGAAAGGAGTGACAGAGTTGGACATCATCTGCGTACAGATGACATCGCACTCCGAAACTCCGGATGATCTCGCCCAGCGGCTTCATGTAGATGTTAAACAACATGGGAGACAGTATTGAACCCTGAGGAACCCCACAAGACAAAGGTTGTGGGGTTGAACAGGAGTCTCCCAGTAACACCGTCTGAGACCGACCCTCGAGGAATGAGCGGAGCCACTGCAGAACAGTACCTCCAAGACCCATCCCCGCGAGGCGTCCCAGAAGGCTACCGTGGTCGACGGTATCGAAGGCCGCTGAGAGGTCGAGCAGCACCAACAGGGACACACTCCCCCTGTCGAGCTCCCGACGCAGATCATCCACTAAGGCGACCAAGGCTGTCTCGGTACCATGCCCCAGCCTAAAGCCAGACTGCCGGATCCAGATAATCCGTGTCTACCAAGAATGCCTGGAGTTGTGAGGTCACCACACGTTCCATGACTTTGCCCAAAAAGGGGAGATTGGAAACAGGCCGATAGTTGACGAATTGAGTGGGGTCCAGTGATGGTTTTTCAACAGCGGTTTTATCACAGCTTGCTTTAAGCTGGCTGGAATTTTGCCCTCCCAAAGGGAGGCATTAACCACCACCTTCACCCACTCGGCCAATCCCCCTCTGGCCTCCTTTAGAAGCCAGGATGGGCAGGGGTCTAGGATGCATGTGGTAGCTCTCATTCCTCCAAGCACCTTGTCCACATCCTCGGATTGAACCAATTGAAAAGAATCCATCAAAACTGGACAAGCAGATGCTCGTGTTACATCCTCAGGTACTTCCGTTAATATGGTATCCAGTCCAGAGCAGATCAAAGCGACTTTGTCTGCAAAGAACCGAGCAAAAGCTTCGCAGCGAGCTGCCGAGTCATCAGGGCACCCATCCTGAGTGGCGGGTTTTAATAGGCCTCTGACAACTCGGAACAGCTCAGCCGGACGGTTCTTTGCAGACGCAATAGTGGCCACAAAGAAAGTTTTCTTTGCGGCTTTTATTGCCGCGGCATATGCCCTTAAAAAGGACACAAACCGTGTTCGATTTGGCTCGCTCGGATCCGAACGCCACACGCTCTCTAGTTCCCTCTTCTTTCGCTTCAACGCTGCCAGCTCCTCGGTGAACCAAGGAGCTGGTTTAGCTCGGCTACTTGAGAGGGGACGTTCTGGAGCGATCGTGTCTATTGCCCTAGTCATCTCCCCATTCCAGAGAGCGACCAGAGCATCAACAGGATCACCAACCGAGGTGGCGGGAAATTCCCCAAGAGCCGTCAGGAATCCATCCGGATCCATAAGCCTCCTGGGGCGGACCAATTTAATGGGTCCTCCACCTCTGCGGAGGTTAGGGGGTGCAGTGAGTCTAAAGCTGACCAGGTGGTGGTCAGTCCATGGCAACGGAGAGATGGATAACTCCTCAACACCGCCACCTTCCTCCCATCCCTGGCAGAAAACCAAGTCCAATGTATGTCCAGCACTGTGGGTGGGGCCAGATACCTGTTGGGACAGCCCCATGGTTGCCATGGTAGACATGAAGTCCTGAGCCGCTCCCGATAAGGCGGTCTCGGCGTGGACATTGAAGTCCCCCAGCACAAGCAGCCATTGGGACTCCAATGCCAGGTCCGAGACCACCCCCGCTAGCTCAGTCAGGGAGTCTGTAGTGCAGCGAGGTGGACGGTACACTAACAGAATCCCTAATCTGTCCCGGTCACCCACCCTCAGGTGGACGCATTCAAAATTTGTTGACTGCGGGATGGGGGCCCTGGTCAGAAGAATGGAATCTCTATAGACCACTGCAACTCCGCCTCCCCGCCCTCCGGATCTCGGTTGGTGCTGCACAGAGAAACCTGGTGGGCAAAGCTGGGTTAAATTTACACCTCCCGCTTCGTCCAACCAGGTCTCTGTGATGCATGCCAGATCTGCCCGTTCATCCAGGATTAAATCCTGGATGAAAGTTGTTTTACCGTTGACAGATCTGGCATTCAACGGCACCACTTTCAATTTGGAGGGACCACCATCCTGGTTACACCGACTTACCATATCAGGAGACTGACTTGGGATTACTAATGTTGTTCCCCGTTCCCTAGGTCGAATTAAAGGCCTCCCTTTCCCGTATCTCCCCCTCCCCACCACGACTTCTATGGGGGCTCCCCGGTTAACGGAACCCCCTCCCTCCTCCATGACGCATTGAGCAGCCACAGTATCAACAAACAATGCATTATAGACTATTTGATATGTTGTGGCTTCAGATTGCCATAGTCCTGCCTTCCGTCCATTTCCCACTCCAGCTTTGTTATACTCAGATCTCGCTAGTCTACTCCATTCCCTCTCTCCACCATAAACAATCAACAACAAAATTAACAAATACCAGGGAATGGGTAATGACATGAGTGGTAGCTGTTAAACACTGTCGGAAGAATTTTCCTAAGGATCTTAAAGTGCAAATGGATCATACAAGATGATATGAGTAACTAAGGTGCAATGGCTTTCTCAATCAGCTCTAAAGTGCTGAAATAAAGTGCGTCATGGAGGACTTAAAGTTCAAACGCTAGATGGTTCATTGAATCAATTAAATGGTTCATTGAATCAATTAAAGTGCTGAGGCTCGATAAGTTATTAGTCCAATTACCACAAAGGTGGTAAATTAAAGTGCTGGTCAGGTAAAGTGCTAGAATCCTACAGAATAATTATACCCTTTACTTGTTAGCAGTACAGCTATTAGTTCTTAAGGTCTCTGTTCAGTCACTAATATAGTTGTTGTTATTAACACAATAAGGGTGGTCAGCACAGTCAACGATGGTTAACAAATCAGGAGAGGTCGACACAGCAAGGATAGTCAGCACAATCAAAGAGATGGTTCACACAATCAAAGGAGGTCAACGCAGATGAATTAAGCAATGGACAACACAATCTGTCTAAAAATCTATCTAGAATTGGAAGCAACGAGATGCCACAATAATCGGGCCAAGAGATGGTCAACACAGTCTTCCGGAATTGATGGTTAGCAAGTGAGATGATGGAAATCTCATCTAGACACTATGCTCCTATTGATGCAGGTCAAAATCCCATTGGCTTTTTTGCCACCACTTCACATTGTTGGCTCATGTTTAACTTGTTGTCCACGAGGACTCCAAGATCTTTTTCACACGTGCTGCTCTCGAGCCAGGCATTGTCCCCCATTCTGTATCTTTGCATTTCGTTTTTCCTGCCAAAGTGGAGTATCTTGCATTTGTCACTGTTGAACTTCATTTTGTTAGTTTCGGCCCATCTCTCTAATCTGTCAAGATCGTTTTGAATCCTGCTCCTGTCCTCTGGAGTATTGGCTATCCCTCCCAATTTGGTGTCGTCTGCAAACTTGATGATCCTGCCTTCTAGCCCTTCATCTAAGTCATTAATAAAGATGTTGAACAGGACCGGGCCCAGGACGGAACCCTGCGGCACTCCGCTCGTCACTTCTTTCCAGGATGAAGAGGAAGCATTGGAGCACCCTCTGGGTTCGTCCCTTTAACCAATTACAGATCCACCTCACCGTAGTTTTGCCTAGCCCACATTGGACTAGTTTCCTTGCCAGAAGGTCATGGGGGACCTTGTCAAAGGCCTTACTGAAATCCAGGTACGCTACATCCATGGCATTCCCCGCATCTATCCAGCTTGTAACTCTATTGAAAAAAGAGATCAGATTAGTCTGGCACGACTTGTTGTTGATATATCCATGTTGACTATTAGCAATGACTGCAATTGTTTCTAAGTTTGCTTAGATACAATGCACATATACATGGCAAACATTTAATGCCATGTAGTTTGTGCAGCAGTTCAGTGGCTTTGACAGCGTTTGGATGTGCAGATGGTGGCCACTTGGAACACCTATATTGAATCAAACATTCAAAAATACATCCCATATCATTTTTGCTTTTGTATAAATATAGTAGGTACAATTATAGAGTGCATACATTTTTGAGTCACAGAATTGCAATTTTCTAAAAAAAAATCTTATGTATTTTAATAGGATTGTACTAAATAAAAATAAAAATTTAGTAAGAATATGTGCAGCTGCTATTTTACCCAATAATGATAATTGTAATTTGATTGTTTCCTCTATTTTTGTATGCATATTGATATAGTATTTTATAATTTATATAGACCAGATGAGATAATTTTTGTCTAAAGGATTCCTAAATGTTTAAAACCAGAAAAACTGATTGAAAATTTGATATCCTATTCAACTGTAACTGCTCTTCCTTAATCATATTTAAGTTCAGCATTTTGTATTTCATCTCATTTATTTTGAGGCCTGTATACATTTAGATTTTTTTAAAAATTATTAATTTGCCTGGTGCATTGTTGTGAGTTAGATAAAAACAACAAAATGTCATCTGCAAATAAATTTATCTTGCACTTACTGATCTTTATTCGTTGGATTTGGACATTCCTTATTATTGGCTCTGCTAATGGTTCTATCATTAACGCAAATAGAATGGGAGGAAGAGGGCATCCTTGCTTAGTTCCTCTAAGGCAAAGCCACAACAGTAGCCGAGACTTGCCTTTTTAAGTCTTAGAATCAAGGCTGTGTATTTGTCCCCCAAACAAGTTCTGCTATAGGTTCTTGTGGGTTTTTTCGGGCTATAGAGCCATGTTCTAGAGCAGTGGTTCTCAACCTGGGGTCCCCAGATGTTTTTGGCCTACAACTTCCCAGAAATCCTAACAGCTGGTAAACTGGCTGGGATTTCTGGGAGTTGTAGGCCAAAAACATCTGGGGACCCAAGGTTGAGAAGCACTGTTCTAGAGGCATTTCTCCTGACGTTTCGCCTGCATCTATGGCAAGCATCCTCAGAGGTAGTGAGGTCTGTTGGAAAAAATGGGTTTATATATCTGTGGAATGGCTGGGGTGGGGCAAGGAGCTCTTCCCTGCTGCAGTTAGGTGTGAATGTTTAGCTGATCACCTGCATTAGCATTTGAAGGCCTGCCTGAGCCTGGGAAAATCTGTTGCTGGGAGGTGTTAATCTGTGCCTGGTTTTTTCCTCTCTGTTGTTTAGCTGTTATAATTTTAGAGTTTTTTTAATACTGGTAGCCAGATTTTGTTCATTTTCATGGTCTCTTCCTTTCTGTTGAAATTGTCCACATGCTTGTGGATTTCAATGGCTTCTCTGTGTAGTCTGACATGGTGGTTGTTGGTGTGGTCCAGCATTTCTGTGTTCTCAAATAATATGCTGTGTCCAGGCTGGTTCATCAGGTGCTCTGCTATGGCTGACTTCTCTGGTTGAAGTAGTCTGCAGTGCCTTTCATGTTCCTTGATGCGTGTCTGGGCGTTGCGTTTGGTGGTCCCTATGTAGACTTGTCCACAGCTGCATGGTATAAGGTAGACTCCTGCAGAGGTGAGAGGATCCCTCTTGTCCTTTGCTGAACGTAGCATTTGTTGGATTTTCTTGGTGGGTTTGTAGATTGTTTGTATGTTGTGTTTCCTCATCAGCTTCCCTAAGCGGTTAGTGGTTCCCTTGATGTATGGCAGGAACACTTTTCCTCTGGGTGGATCCTCATCTTTACTCTCGTGGCTTGTTCTTGGTCTTGCAGCTCTTCTGATGTCTGAGGTGGAGTATCCATTGGCCTGGAGAGCCCAGTTGAGGTGGTTCAGTTCATCTTGGAGGAGGTGGGGTTCGCAGATTCTTTTTGCACGGTCTGCCAAGGCTTTAATGGTGCTTCTTTTTTGACTTGGGTGATGGTTGGAGTTTTTATGTAGATATCTATCTGTGTGTGTGGGTTTTCTGTAGACGGTGTGACCCAATTGTTGATCCGGTTTGCGGATGACTAGGACATCTAGAAAAGGCAGTCTTCCTTCATTTTCTTTTTCCATGGTGAACTGGATGTTTGGGTGGATGCTGTTAAGATGGTCCAGGAACCTGTTGAGTTCTTCTTCTCCATGGCTCCAAATGGTGAAGGTGTCATCCACATATCTGACCATATCGTGGGCTTTTTGGTTGCTGTTTCCAGGGCTTGTTCTTCAAAGTGTTCCATGTAGAAGTTAGCTATGACCGGGCTGAGAGGGCTCCCCATAGCTACTCCATCTTTCTGTTCGTAGAATTCATTGTCCCACTGAAAGTAACTGGTGGTAAGGCAATGGTGAAACAGAGCCGTGATGTCTTCTGGGAACCTCTGGTTGATGAGTGCCATGGTGTCTGCTACCGGGACCATGGTCAATAGAGATACCACATCGAAGCTGATCAGTTTGTCGTTTGTATTTAGCTTGAGATTGCTGATTTTTTCTATGAAGTGGGCTGAGTCCTTGATGTAGTGTGTAGTGAGCCCAATATGGCTTTGTAACTGTGCAGCAAGAAATTTTGCTAGGTCGTATGTGGGGGATCCAATGGCACTCACGATGGGTCTGAGTGGGGTGGAGTCCTTATGGATTTTTGGGAGTCCATAAAGCCTGGGTGGATGGGCTTCCGATTTACATAGCTGTTGTCGTATGTCAAAGTTTATAGAGGAGTTCTTAATCAGGGTGTTGGTTTTCCTGGTTATTTTGGCAGTTGGGTCTTGCTTGAGTTTTTTGTATATAGTAGGGTCCAGGAGTTTTCTGATCTTCTCCTTGTATTGTTCTGTATGCATGATAACTGTGGCATTCCCCTTGTCTGCTGGCATAACGAGGATATCAGGATCTGAATTCAGTTCTCTGATAGCTTGTCTTTCCTTCCTAGTAATGTTACTGGAGGGAAGTTTTGCCTTTTTTAGGATCCTTGCTGTTTCTGCTCGTACTTCTTCTGCTTCCTCCTCGGGGAGGCGATAAATTGCTGATTCAACATTGGCAATGATGTTTTCTACTGGGATCCTGGTGGCGGTTACAGCAAAGTTTCCTCCTTTCGCTAGTATGGATACTTGGTCTTCAGAGAGTTGTCTGTCTGTCAGGTTGATGATGGTCCGTGATGTATCCAGTTCTGGTTTCGGCTGTTGCTTTTGTCGTTTGTGGAATTTTTGCTTTGAAGGAGCTGGAGGTGGCTACGGCTGACAGGGAGCTCTGGTGTGGGCTGGTCCATGAAGCCATAAAGAGTTGGAAATGACTGAACGAATAAACAACAACACATTTCCTTCAACAACACTATTTATTTTCTCAAAACTTTACAAATTGTTCTAGAAGTATTAAATTGCCCAAGTTTGTACTTGCCTGGATTCTTTCCTATGACTCCTTCCCTTTCTGACAAGTGTTTTCCTGCCTTGAATCTCATGGCGCTCCAACTGTTTTCCAATAGTTTCTAATATTTGTAGACAGAATCTTTGCAATTACACCACAAGTTCCCTTATTACCATTGGTCATTGGGCTTCAAGATCTGAATTTTATTTATTTATTTATTTATTTATTATTCAAACTTATATGCCGCCACTCCCCTGGGGCTCGGAGCGGCTTACAAGAACAGGCTAAAATCTAACACAATTTAAAAACAATTTAAAACAATTTAAAAACAGCAATATTAAAAGTCAAAGGCCTGTCGAAACAGATATGTCTTACATGCCCTGCGGAAAGCTGATAGGTCCCGCAAGGCTCGGACTTCAGGTGGCAGAGTATTCCAGAGTGATGGTGCCACTGCTGTAAAGGCTCTGCGTCTGGTTGCTGTTAGACGCAAGTCTTGACACTGGGAATTTCCAATAGATCTTGGTCCTCAGAACGGAGGGATCTCTGGGGTTGGTAGGGGGTGAGGCGGTCCCTCAGGTACATCGGCCCCAGACCATGCAAGGCCTTAAAGGTGAGTACCATCACTTTGAAAGTGATCCGGTGCTCAATTGGTAACCAATGCAGCTGTAGTAAGATTGGTGTTATGTGGCATCTCATCAGAATTCCCACAAGAATCCGAGCAGCTGCATTTTGTACCAACTTGAGCTTCTGGATCACCGACAGAGGAAGGCCAATGTAGAGGATGTTACAGTAGTCCAGTTTTGAGATGACCGTAGCCTGGATCGCCATAGCTAGATCATCCCTGGACAAGTAGTGGGCCAGCCGTCTAGCCTGCCGCAGATGAAAAAAGGCGGTTCTACTAACGGTGGAGACCTAGGCCTCCATCGTCAGCAGAGGGTCCAAAAGGACTCCCAGACTCTTCACCAATGATGACGGGCGTAGTGCCTCGCCATCCAGGATAGGCAGCTGGATGTCCCCACTGCCTGGTTGACCCAGCCATAGGATCTCCGTCTTTGCTGGATTCACCCTCAACCTGCTGGCACGTAGCCATCCAGTAACGGCCTCAAGGCACTGATGGAAATAATCGGATACAGAGTCCGGTCGGCCTTCCATCCTCAGCACCAGCTGAGTGTCACCAGCGTACTGGTAACACTCAAGCCCAAAATATCAAACCAGTGGGTAAGGTTGTTGAGTACCATCTTTTGATTTATCTTGTGCAACAGTTCTTCCCTTCTATCATTTCAGTTCTTTTTGCCTCACTGAACACAGTTTCCCTGTTACATAAGGCAAAGGAGAACCTGAATAGCTTTGCATTCTCTATCTTCAAACATCTGGTTCCTTCTTCTTGGAATGCTTATTTGACCTTTCTTTTGCTCCAAAGAAAAGCAATTTCCCCAACTTTTGTTGGACCATTGCTTGTCAAACTAATTAATTTTGGATTAATTAATTGCACTTCTTCCCCTTCTTTCCTTTTTTCTTTTAAAAAGGCCCATCGGCAGCTCTCAACAAGCTATTTTTCATAAAGTGTTTTGATAAGCATGCCTTGATAGTAAGGTGACACATGATACCATATTTCTGATGGGAAGCTGTGAAGAAAGCTCACCACTCCTTGACACTAGCACATTCCCAAGAGACTGTCTCCTCTGGAAAATACAGAGAGTGCTGCAATGTGTTAAAAGTTCAGCTAAAAATAGCTTTATAAGATTTAGAAAGCAAGAAAGGAAGAAGGTTTCCCCTCTTTTCATGAGGATTAAATTCAGCCACTCCATGAATGGGGAAATTTGGATATATTTTGAAGCCAACTTGATGAGGTGATCCTGTTTTCTCCTAATATGAGACAGATTAATTAATCTCATATGCAGCTTTTAACTGCATTATATGGGACCTCATCACATGGAAGTTTCCCCCCATGTTTTCGCATGGTGGCAAAATGTAGTCCTATGGACGCCATCCCATGTTGCACCTCCATGTTCAATGACTGTCCAGGGGAATCAATTTTCAGACTCTGATTTCTGTCAACAGGGAGAAGTGAGGGAATGTGGGAAGAAGACTGGGAAAGGTCATAGGATGGCCGGCCATCCCCAAAGACAAACCTTGATGGAAGAGAATGGGTTTGCCCACTCTTCCCAGTGCTTTCCCCAGTTTTTCCCCACTTCCCTCCTGTTCGTCTGATGAAGTCCATGGTCTATGTAGAAAGCCCCATGTGTTTTTGCATTGTCTATGCAATGACATTCCTGGTCTTCCTGCTCTCATGACTGGTCAGAACATCTGAGTTATAGATTGTGACCTCAGTAGACCTCTTGGTCTGTGCAGGTGAGGCCAATGATCTGGGTGAGGATTCTGTAACATTCCAGTGCTGAGTCAGTTCTCTGAGATACTATTTTTGTTTATATTTAAGTTACAGTCTTGCTTGAGGCATCCATGCAGTGTTGATTCAATGGGAAGGCGGAGAACACCACTCCCAATGAACCAAGGGCTTTCCTGGCTATAAATCCAGGAAGAATATATTTCTTTTCCTCTTCTCCTTTTTTATTTTTGGTGATTTTCCATCCTGCTAGACTTTCATGAATTCTTTCACTGATGTGAGATGTTTGACTACTTGTCTAAGATTTAGTTCAAGACATAACAACTGGCATCTAATACATGACTGAAACTAGCAATTCAAAGAAATAACCGAGTAATTCCTTTTGGTGCAAAAGTACTTTTTGTACCCACATGCCCTCTCTTGTAAATACCATTACAGACAGAGTCTTGATTATATAAAAAAATGGTAACCTGGGGTTTATTGAATTTCAAAAGGAAGTTTTTTCACATGTTTGCCCCAGAGAATAATATTTTTTTAATAACAGCTTTAACAGAATGGGCAGCTTGAATGGGATTACGTAGACATTTTCTTTTGCTGTGAAACTTTCTAGAGCCTTCCTTTTTTCTTCCAACATGTTTCCCTGCAAATTGAAATCATGCCTCCCCACCGCACACAGATTATCTGTACATACTCCACCTCATACATGGCATTTTGGTGGCAATGCTGCTCGAGTGTGATTGCTTTTAGGACTTTATCACACCAGCTTGCTGTTCTTGTCACAACTGTGTCAGTGTAAGGAATGGAAATATACTGGTTTTAGAATGTTCACTATCTCCATTAGTATGACAGTGCTGTTTCAGCAACCTGTGGCCCACACTCTGTCTTCCACATAGCCTCCATTAACCAGGTATCCTGCCCTCTTCCAGCAGTCACCAGCCAATTCCTCTCCAATGCCAGAGATACAGCTGCACTCGCAGAGCTCAGGCGGTGTTGTATTTCAGTGTCGATGTAGACTTTGGTGGAGAGGTGGCTGCCAAGTTAGCGGAAATGGTCAACATTTTCGAATGTTACACCATTAGGTGTAACATTAGAAAATGTTGACCATTTCCACTACCTTGGCAGCCACCTCTCCGCCAAAGTCAACATCGACACCAAAATACAACACTGCCCGAGCTCTGCGAGTGCAGCATTTTTCCGAATGAAGCAGAAAGTGTTTAGGAGTGTTTAGTCTTTAGGAGGAGCCTGAAAACATGGTTGTTCCAGTGTGCCTTCCCAGAATAAGGTAACTCCCAGCAATATGTCCTCTAAATGCACTTTACTATTGATCTAGGAGTGTCTGCATGTCCCATCCCTCTCTGAAAACTCTATCCTAGTTCATATTTAATCTGTTCATGCTCAGCATTATTTTTAAACTTTAACTATTACATTTGGCCCAGCCATAGGTTTTTAAATGTCGTTATGTTACTGTTACTGTTTATTGCTTATTTTTTTGTTATGAGTTTTTATTTTATTGTTTTGTATTATTTGTTGTTTATTGCTTTTATTATTAATGTATTGTGGGCTTGGCCTCATGTAAGCCGCACCGAGTCCCTTGGGAGATGGTAGCGGGGTATAAATAAAGTTTTATTATTATAATATTATTATGAAGACCGGGACATCCATAGGGATACCAAGGTGCTTGTTTATAAAGCTATTGTCCTCCCAACCCTGCTATATGCCTGTGAGAAGTGGACTGTCTACAGATGTCACATGCAACTTCTGGAACAATTCCATCAGTGCTGCCTCTGGAAAATCCTGCAAATCTCTTGGGAAGGCAAGCGGACAAACGTCAGCGTGCTGGAAGAAGCAAAGATCACCAGCATTGAAGTGATGGTCCTCCACCATCAACTCCGCTGTACCAGCCATGTTGTCTGGATGCTCGACCACTGTCACCCAAAGCAGTTGCTCTACTCTGAACTCAAGAATGGAAAATGGAATATTGGTGGACAGGAAAAGATATTTAAGCCAACCTTAAAAACTCTGGCATAGATACTGAGAACTGGGAAGCCCTGGCCCTTGAGCGCTCCAGTTTGAGGTCAGTTGTGACCAGCAGTGCTGCAGAATTTGAAGAAGCACAACCTTCTTTTCTTTATGGCATTGTAAAACACCTCCCCCGCTTTAGCAGTACCTAATTTTTCCTTTTTGGTGTTATCATTACGCATCCAGTTCTTCTTGAGGATGTTACTGATTGCAAATGAAGCTAGTTCCAAGTGTGAGTAAAGCTGTCGGGGAAAGTATTGTATTCACTCTTAAGAGCTTTCAGTTGTCCTCCATAACATTATCATTCAGCCAAATCCAATTGTTTACGTAATCACATTACGTGACTTCACGTGGATATTATCACATGAAGCCACCACCCTCTGGCATTTGTACAACCTGGGCACATACTCGGATAATCACCTTCATTACCTCCTGTTATTATGATGTTGCAACTACGTTGTTTTGTTGCTCTATGGTTGGACTTCCAGATGGGAAGGGAATTCTCCCCTCCTGCAGTTTTGTTTCTCAAGTTTGTCTTATTTATTTTAAAAGGAACTTTGCAATTTTGTGAAGTTCTTTCTCTCCTGGAAGAAGGGGAGAGTGGGGGTATTGGATAATCTCATGCCTGGCATCACTTCTGTCCTGGCATGTTGACACACACAGCAAGTGCTGGGACTCTGAAACAATCAGCGGCTATTGATGTGGACAATATTATTGTGGGGGAAGTGGCTGACCAGCAATGAGTATCACATGATGTCATATTGCACAATTTATTTATTTACTTACTTACTTACTTACTTACTTACTGTATTTGTATACCGCCTTTCTCAGCCTATCAGCGACTCAAGGCGGTTTCCAACAAAACAGTATACATAGTATCATAAAACAATTTAAAAACATTACAATTACATAAACCACAACAGCAATAAAAGCAACGTCATTGGCATCTCCTTATTGTCAAGCATTGTCCAATTCCATCGTCAATTTCCTATATAAATTATCCATATCCGTTACTCAAATCAAATCAAAACATTTATTTCGGTCATTGACCAGCACAGGAAATAGTGTCACATTTCCATACAAACCTGGCATGTTTGGTACATTAAAAATATAAATACAACTATTAAAAACACAATATGGGTGAGGGAGCAGAAGGGGAAACAGGGTAAAAACATACAATGCCCAGATCCATCACCAAATTGTAGATTCAGGGAAGAAGATTACTGGACACACAGTTGACTTTTGGAGCTAGTCATTCCCTGGCGGATATCCGTTACTCTGTGTTTGTGAACGCTTGGCTCAAACAGCCACGTTTTGACTTGCTTCCGAAATGTTAGGAGGGAGGGAGCAGATCTAATCTCTCTAGGGAGGGTGTTCCATAGCCAGGGGATCACCGCTGAGAAGGCCCTGTCTCTCGTCCCCGCCAAACATACCTGAGACGAAGGCAGGACCGAGAGCAGAGTCTCTCCGGACGATCTCAAGGTTCTAGATGGTTCATAAGGGGAGATAAGTTCAGACACGTAAATTGGGCCAGAACCGTTTAGGGCTTTAAAGGTTAAAACCAGCACTTTGAATTGTGCCCGGTAGCAAACTGGCAGCCAGTGGAGCTGGCGCAACAGGGGGGTTGTATGCTCCCTGAGAGCCGCTCCAGTTAGCAATCTGGCTGCTGTCCGTTAGACCAGTTGAAGCTTCCGGACAGTCTTCAGAGGCAACCCCACGTAGAGAACGTTGTAGTAGTCTATATGGGATGTATACAATGTATTGCTTCTATGCTAGTTTACCATCTACATGAGATGTGGGAAAGATCTGCTTTTGGGGTGAGATAGTCCCAGAAATCCCTAATGCAAAAAGATGTGTGTATGTGTGTTGCACCAAACATATGAAAGAATAAATTCGGTTTAGTAATATTTTGAAGAATTTTTTTTGTAAACTGTAATTTTTTTTTTTTGTAAAACTGTTTGTCTCTACTCACTACTCACATGCTCCTTCTGATTGTGAGAGTTTAGGTAATGTTTGGAATTCACTATTTAATTCTTCTTTTTTTCACTTTTCACTGAGGGAAAAAAAGGGAGAAATACTCATTAAAGGAAAAAAGGACCTCGACAAGATAAAAAAATGAAGCTATATTATATCACTATACTGCTGAGGATCACTGAATACTTTCCCAACTAAAAATTGCAACTTACTTCAGGGGTTTGGTGAGCTCAATGGGGAAATCTCTCTTTTAAAATAAAGAACTCTTGGTAAAAGTGAACACCACGGAAATCTTGTGGGTGATTCATTGGACCCACTGCATTTCTGTTTTTAGATTTTTAAATTTGAACTCACAAGGAAATTTTGTATTTGGCTGACTCAGCCAAAGAGAGAGAATTTTGTGTAATTAAATGCTTTATTTAGAAGCGGTTCTTTTAAATTTGGGACTGCTTAACTTTGTAAAAATGAGTTATTTTTAATGACAAAAATATACCAAGGAAACTTTATGGTTTGAATTTTTTAAAAACACTGGGTTTGACACTTCTTGACCATGTGACAGATGATGACATCCGTCAAAGACTAGGAATACAAGTGATCAGCAAGAAAATGCAGGAAGCAAGACTCTGGTGGTTCGGCCATGTCATGAGAAGAGAACAAGCATCAGTAGCACAAACAGCACAAAACTTGGAGATTGCAGGATGACGACTGTAAAGAACCCTTATCTTTTAGCAGCCAGGATGGAGGGCCTAGAAAAGCCTGTAAGCTTAGTGGGATTAGTTATGAGCAAGGCGAAACATCAGCGGCCATTTTGGTGAAGGGAGACGCCATCTTAGAGAGTTTCAGAGCAGGGGGCGTGGCCTAGTCAAGAAGCCAGCAGGGAATGGCTGGGATTGGTGGAGAAAAGGGGGCGGAGTTTAGGAGAAACTGAGAGGGAAAAGGAGCGTTTTAAGTTAGAGAGATTGAGTTTGGGGTTTGAAGAGAAAGGTGTTTAGAAGTTTGCCAGCTGGGTAGCTAAAGCAAACTGACAGCTATTAGGAGTATAGCTGGGTAGTAGCAGGATAGAATCAGGCTAGATTTATCTGGGCTACTGAAGAATTTCTGACAGAGATTTAGTCCTGTTAGGATTCTTGTTTTGTTTTGAGAAGGTTAGAGAGAGAGAAAGGCCTGAGTTTGGCCAGAGTTACTAGTGGGGATAGCTAGTAGTAAGTTAACAGCTATTAGGAAGATAGCTGGGAAGTAGAAAGATAGATCCAGGCTAGGACTATCTGTGCTGTTTTAAGAATTACTGTCAGACAAACTATCCTGTCAGTATTCTTGTTTGGAGGGAGAGAAGAAACTCTTTTGTAACAAAAACAGAACCATTCTTGTAACCATCACGCTTTTAAGACACAACTTTCTGTAACAGCCAAGATATTAAAGCATTTGTACCCATTCTAATTAATAAACTTTGTTGATTATTGTTCATCTAAACCTGACTCAAATGTCCCTCTATACTTGAAGATTTCCAAAGTAACTTTAATCAGTTTTGAAGAAACTAATGGTGACAGCATACTTTCCAAGTAAATAAGCCTTTTAAAATTTGGGTAACCCCTGACAATTGATGGCCGCTCTTAGTATTGATGGCAGCATTGATTAGTGATCTGAATAGATCTTTATAATTTGGTGGCAGCGATGCGGGATTGATTTATTCCGATCGTTATAACAACCACATGGATGGCCAAAGAAAACATGGATGGAGACCATCAACGAAGCAGAGATGCCCTCTATATCATATCTTGTCACGTAAAAATTGAGTTTTGTGCCATGTGCACTCTAATTATTGTCCTTCCCATTTTATTTCCCTGAGGGTGTATGTATACCAGTGAATCTAATTCTTAATAGAGTGGAGAAGAAGTTTGGGGGTGATCGTGACAATAGCCCTGATTAGATTTTTTTGTTCCACTTAGTAACCAGAGCTTCAACAGGGTCATGACTGATACTGTTTTCATTACTAACAAACCAGAGGTTAACCAAGCCCTTATAAGAAAAAGGGCACATACACACAAAAACTGTAATAACAAAATGTATGGGGACACAACATATTTTATGAAAACCTTTCATTTATTTATTACAGATACACACACACACACACACACCAATAGCCCACAAAGTCTGGGATGATCTGAATTTATTGATAGAAAAAGGAGTTGTAAACAATCCTTTATGTGCTAAGAGAGGCAGCAGGATTCTTCCAGTCTCACTCCTTGCTTGAGACAGAAATTCTTTACTATTAAGTAGATCTGCTTCTTCTATATTTGACCTGGATTTACTGTCTTGGTTGGATATTCTGGTTGGATATTCCAACCAGGTTTGTGATCTGGAACCTTACAGAAGAATTGTCCTAGTGTGAACAGTCAATGCAAGGGAGAAGGCTTGGCTGTTCTCATTAGGATAGCACCCAGCTCATCAGATAGCCTTAATTCCTGGTGGTGGGGGGCAGAAGAGGTGCAGGGCAGGCCCATAGCCAGGATTTTGATTCGGGGGGGGGGCAGGGGGAGGGCTGAGTTTGATTCTGGGAGGGAGGGGCTAAGTCTGAGTGAGAGAGGATCTACCCTAGCAAACCTTTTCTATCGTTGCCCCAATACCCCCATGTATATGGGATATATTGAGCATGGTGATCAGATCATGATATGAATAAACATAACAGTTTAAATAATGTACCAGTAAGGCTTTCTCGTGGACCACCCTGATAATTGGGGGGGGGGGTGGCGGGGGGGCTGAATGCCTGGTGCAGGGACACTCCCAATAAAGCTTTGTGAGTGGGAGGAGTCACCTTTGCTGTTCTGGCAGTCAATCCAAGCAGCCACCAAGCAAATGCAAGGGAGGAGGCTCAGTTGTTCCTATTGTTAAGGTGCATGGTTCAACAGACAGCCTTCTTCCCAATGGTGGCAGCAGCAGGGGAATAAGGCCTGGGACACATTGTTTTCCCTCACACACTTTGTATCCCAAGCTTTTTCAAGCAATACACAGCCCTTTCACACAGGTATATAACCCAGAATATCAAGGCAGATTATCCACACTGCTATACAATCCAGTTCAATGTGGATTTTATACAGATGCGTGCAAGGGGCCCTACACACTGCTCTGCTTTAAGGCCTCCTGGAATATTAATAGGTCTATTGGTCTTCGAGGCCAGACCATTTTAATAGGTCCTCCACCCCTGCAGGTGTTGGTTGCTGTTGTAATACTAACCTTGTGGCTTATGCACTTAGAGCATGATCATGATCACCAAGGAAAGAGATACAACATAGCAATATGGTCCTTTTAGGGTTACACGTTGCCTACAGCACATGCTTCTCATGCGTGGAGGGAGTGTTTAAATTAGGGTAGCCAGCTCAAGGCATGCAAATCATTTCTGTACCATGCAACCCTGATCCCACGTGGACAATGTGAGGGAAGGGTGCATGCTGGCAGGGCTAGAACTGGTGTGTGCTGCCTCTCACATATAAAGACGAATATCAAGAAAGGGCTGGTGTCAGAGATTTTACCACCCCAAGATCATGAAATGATGATATGATGAAACCCATGCTCATCAGCACCCTAATGTGAATAAAATATTTTTCTTCGGCATAGGCCAGTGAAAAAACATATACATCTAATTTATAGTGCCTTAGAAACTAGAGTTTCAGAGCAAGATTAATGGGCTGTTTTCCAAGTTACATCACTTGCATGGATTGTAAAGATAAAACTGTGATGAAATTGCAATGGACAGTTCAGTTATGGTCTCTTGTTAAAGGAATGAAAGAGCTGCCGTTTCTAAGTTACTCAGCATGCAATAACTTAGCAGATGGGTTGCCCAAGGAAGGAATCTGGAATTTTTCACCGTCTTATATGGTCTGGTGGCAGCAATGATGGGAGTGGATGCATCATATTACATGTACAGGCTTTATATTCTAAACACCTGAGACATGACTCATGCTCAGCTCAATGCTTTGGTGGAATGAGAGTAGTTTCCTCCCTTAGATCATACTTTTGCAAATTGCAGGAAAAATCCCACATAGCTCTACTTACACTAGACAGAAAGGGACTAGTTCCAGGAGTAACTCCTTCATACAAAAAGAGTGACTGTCAGAGCTCCTTGTTCCTTCAAATTATTAGTAAGCTCCACCCACTTGACTGCAAAGGATCCTGAATGGCAGGAAACATATCTGTCAGGAACTGTCCCAAGACAAATCTACAAAAATTGAACAGTTGTATGTGCTTACACAGAGTTTCTTAGGGAAGCAGGAGTGCTATACTTCTAGCGTTTCCCTTTGACTCTTTGATGGAAGCATTCTGCTTGAAGCTTTTCCTATGATGGATAGGTTTGTTTTGCCATGACAAAGTCAAAATAAAACCCAAAGAATCCAATAAAAGTTGATTTACAACTGACAAGGCAAGAAGCTGCTTTAAATCTGACATGATATGTGAACAAATATAAGCACGGGTGATGTGGGAAAGGAAGTATAGGGCCATTTCTAACCCTTGGATTTTCTTGGAAGCCCTTAGGAAGATGGTCACCCATCTACAGTCTACAGTAGTGGGATGTGCAGTGTCATGTGATAGCGCCAGTTTGCCTTCCTCATACAATAAAGTCCTGTATATTCTAAAGAAATGATCTATCATTTGTGACAAAGTATTGCAATTCAGGGTAGTTTTCACCGTGCTCCCAAACACCACCACACCAAAGCTGTAGATTTTGTAGTTTGTTGAAGAAAAGGCAAAGTCAAAACATAGTATAAGAAATGCAAAGTTCCAAAAGGCTTAAATACAAAGACGCAGTTCCCAAGATCCAAAGGCAAAAACATGAAGCATAATCCTTAAGCAATGGTTAAACAATAGTCCATGAAAAACAGTAGAACACAAAACCCAAAATCCCAGACTCAGGAAGCTAGAAGCGTGCTGCTTAAAGCCAAGGTTAATCCATAGAAGTTTGCATGGAAAGAGCCACGTTGAACTGACAATGCCTGTGTGTCAATGAGAAGGCTAAATACTCTTTGCAGACATGAACGCATTGCAATGACCTTTGGCACACTTGGCTTCTTGCTTGCTAGCCAAGCGAGAGCTTCTCCGGACCCTTAATTGCAGACGATCTTGCCTGCTCATTACTTCAAGGATCTCTAATCCCTTATCTTGGTCCAACAGTTGGACCGGATCACCGTGAGAAGGCAAAGGAGGCAAAGACATCTCCACCTGGCCACTCTTCTTATCAGTCTCACATACATTCTTTTCCCCTGAGAACTGACTTGCTGTTTCCCCTTCTGCAGCCTCACCGTCAACCCTGTCTGATGCATGTACAGAAATCTGTAACCCATCCTCCTCATCATCATCATTTTGTAGGAACTCTGGCTCACAAAGCCCACAGGGGTCAGCTTCAGACTCAGAATCAAGCTGAGTCACAACATAAGGATCCAAGTCTTCTCTGAAAGGTCATTACCATGCAGAGCACAGAATATCCCATCAATATTTGAAACAAACAAGCATTTTCCTGTTAGTTCTGCCAATCAATGTCAATTTCCCTTTTAAAACCACAATTTCACCTCCAACAAGGGTAAAGAAATAAGATAAGGCATAATTAGGAGGTGTTTTTTTTTAAGTCTCTCTTGGACTTAACATATTGGGGGGACACAACGTTAACCCTTGCTCCATAGAAGACTTGAGAACATTTTTAATTTCTTTCCAAACATTTTAATTTTTTTTCAGTTGACAAGTCGTGGTCAGCCTTTCCAAGTCCACTGCTGGGAACATGATTGTTAAGTAGTGTCTGTATTAATCTTCTGTTAGATTCCTGTATGCTGGGGAGTAATACGTCTGATTTTGTTTCCCAAACATTCTTTGGTGTGTGTGTGTGTGTGTGTGTGTGTGTGTGTGTGTGTGTGTATGTGGCAAATCCAGAGGTATAACTTAAATCTCTGTTTCCACAAAGAAGGAACCATGTTTTATATTGTCTTTTGCAGATTTTACTTTTTACATAACTGCAATATTCCATCCCTGCTATGTATTTTTTTTTTACATCGGGTATGATCTGATCTGATCCAGCTTATCGTAGCTTCACTTTTCTTTCCAGCCAAATCTAAATTTTGGCATGGTTTAGCTCTGCTGCAGATCATCTGATTTTATTTTCCAAGTTTAGATCAAGGAATCAAGCAATCCTTTTCTTTTCTCTTTTAAAGACTGAATCTGGTATACCAATTACAGCTTGGTCTTTAATTAACCTGCAAGTTCTCCAAAATTATATGCCTAGATTTAACAGCCGAAGATCTGTAATGAAAGATCCAAATGTTTTCCGCTCCTTTGGTGTTCTCATATGGAGCTGATATTTCTCCAAAAAAATTCTTTAGTTTTGGGCTGCAATGTCTTGACATTTCTGTAACAAAAATCTCAAAGCAGCAAAGGCTGCTTTGTTTGTTGGAACAAAGCAACAAATAGCAATGAAGTTGCAATACATTATGCAGATGTATTATAATTGGAATAATTATATCTTTTGGAAACAATTGGGACTTTAAGAATCTATCCAATTTAACGAAGAGTTTCTTCACATACTCACCACTGGCCTAATTACAGTATATTAAGCAAACCCATGTTTTTCAGTTTCTTCCCTCACTGCATTTCCATTATGCCAGGGACCCATAGCATATTTGTGCCAACTATCCACAGCAATTTCTTTCATCCCTGGAAGGTTTCAATAATTTGTTGTTCATTCGTTCAGTCACTTCCGACTCTTCGTGACCTCATGGACCAGCCCACACCAGAGCTCCCTGTCGATCGTCACCACCCCCAGCTCCTTCGAGGTCAATCCAGTCACTTCAAGGATGCTATCCATCCATCTTGCCCTTGGTCGGCCCATCTTCCATTTTCCTTCCATTTTCCCCAGCATCATTGTCTTCTCCAAGCTTTCCTGTCTTCTCATGATGTGGCCAAAGTACTTCATCTTGGCCTCTACTATCCTTCCCTCCAATGTGCAGTCAGGCTTTATTTCCTGGAGGATGGACTGGTTGGATCTTCTTGCAGTCTGAGGCACTCTCAGAACTTTCCTCCAGCACCACAGTTCAAAGGCATCTATCCTCCTTCGCTCAGCCTTCCCTATGGTCCAGTTTTCTATAACAGTAATAATAATAACAGTAATAGTGTGATCCAATACAACAGCTGGCATAGTGATCTTTTTTGCTGTGTACTAATCTTGTTATGTTTCAAATACTAATAATAATAATAATAATAATTTTATTACTTATCTGCTTCTCCTCGAGGCTTCAGGCGGGTTACAACATCACTAAAAACCCATAGTCATCTAAAACATTCCAGATGGTAGCTTCTGTTCTACCATCCCAAAGCTCCCTGCTTGAGCAGTAATGGCACGGTCATCAGCATAGATGAAACTCTCTGTCCCTTCTGGCAGTGGCTGGTCATTTGTGTAAATGTTGAACATGGATGGAGCAAGCACGCTCCCCTGAGGCAGGCCGTTCTTCTGTTTCCGCCATCTGCTTCTTTGGCCCTGGAACTCAACAAAAAAGCTCCTGTTTTGTAGCAGGTTTCCTATGAGGCGGGTGAGGTGGTAGTCCTTTGTGATATTATACATTTTTCTCAGGAGGAGGTGGTGGTTCACAGTATCATAAGCCTCTGACAGGTCTATGAAGACAGCTCCTGTGATCTGCTGCCTTTCAAAGCCATCTTCTATGTGCTGAGTCAGGTTCAGCACTTGCCATGTGCAGTCTTGATGAAATCCTGCTAAAATGCAGGGATGACATGTATCCAGTCCTTTTGATATTCTGTCTGGCAGACTACTGATTACACCAAATGATGACATCCCATGAGAATCAAGGAATTGTTCATGGTTCACACTATGCCCCAGAGTTGTGTGCGTATGTGTTTTAATCAAGTACTTTGCTCTTTGTGCCCAATACTTCCAGCACATCTCAATACCAGATGATAGATACAAGCAAAAGACGGTGGTGCCATCTTCACACCTTTAGGAAAGCCTTCCAGAAGCTTTTGTTTAGTCACTGTGGAAACAGCACACGGAAGATGAGTATCAGCACGGCAAGACAAATTCTTACATTTGTATGGCTGTAGAAACCTTCCACCCAGGCAAGTGGAAAAGAAATGCCATCTGGAATTTCACTTCTTAAAGCAAGTTAAATGAAAATGGGTTTTAGCCAATGTTGTGTGTCAATAAGTGGTGTGCTACTTTGCACATAGTGTTCTTAAAGGGCCAATAAAAATGAAAGTGCCTGAGGCTATAAACATCTTTGAAAACATTGCTGTCTACACTTTAACAAATTGCTCATGATTCTTCATCTAATTCAGATCTACTAAGCCATTTGGGGGGAGGGGGGTCCCAATTTCCTCAAGAGGTTGGAGAGAGGTGGAGCAGCCTCCCCATCTCTCCCCTTGTTGCCTTGTATAGGTTGGGGATAAACATTTGCAGTAGGGAAGCTTCTCTGATTGTGTAGGCTCCCCATGGGATGTAGATGAAGAATGCCTGAATAAGGCTAAAAAGAACTACAGTCACTCCTCCACATTTGAAAGTTTTCTTTCCAGATTTTATTATTCATGTAATCTGGAATTCATCTGTAGAATGTTTAGCCTGAAGAAGAGGAGGCTGATAGCCATGTATAAATATGTGAGAGGAAGTCACAGGGAAGAGGGAGCAAGCTTGTTTTCTGCTGCCCTGGAGACTTGGACGCAATGGAACAATGGCTTCAAACTACAAGAAAGGAGATTCCATCTGAACATGAGGAAGAACTTCCTGACTATGAGAGCCGTTCAGCAGTGGAACTCTCTGCCCTGGAGTGTGGTGGAGGCTCCTTCTTTGGAAGCTTTTAAACCGAGGCTGGATGGCCATCTGTCGGGGGTGCTTTGAATGCAATTTTCCTGCTTCTTGGCAGGGGGTTGGACTGGATGGCCCATGAGGTCTCTTCCAACTCTATGATTCCATGATTCTATGATTCTATGAATTCCCTCCCCAAGGAAATAAGGTCAGCCCCCTTTCTCCTGACCTTCAGGAAAAAGCTTAAGACATGGTTGGGGGACCAAGCATCCGAGCAGCCTGTATAAGATGTTAGTTCTGACCTTTAAAATTCTTTACGGCCAGGGTCCATCATACCTTAGGGACCGTCTCTCCTTCTCCCATCATCGGAGGTCGCAACAACCAGCCCAATGCGACTTACTCTATATACCGGGTCCTAGAGAAGTGCACTTGGAAATTACCAGACACAGGGCTTTTTCTATTTCTGCCCCTGCCTTGTGGAATTCCTTGCCGCCCTCTATGAGAGCCATGCGTGACTTAGGGCCTTTTACTCTAGCACTTAAGACCTGGTTTTTTACTAGAGCATTCGATCCCTGTTAATTTTTAATTTTTGTATGTATGTATTTTATCTTTTACAATTTAGCTGTAAATCGCCCAGAGCATTCTCGGATGGTGGGCAATTAATAAGTAATTAAATGATGATGATGATGATGAATATAACTTGAACTAAAGATCTTGAGGCCCTCCAACTCTACAAATATTCTATATGACTTTTAAAAAACAGACCTATAACTTGCAGGTTTTGATTGAAAAGATGCATATTCTTCAGAGGAAGAATTGGGATTGTCTATTGGCCTTTTCTCATTGAAGACCCAAACTTAACATGGTAAAATAGTTGTCTGGTGATGATGTTACAGTAATCCTGTCTGACTACTGTGAGTTTGCAGGGAATTATTAGAAGCCTAATGGAGGATAAGCATACATGTGCAAGCATTGGAAGGTGACTGAAAATGCTCCGGGACTGTGGCGCAGCTAGCTGGGAGTCAGCTGCATTACGATCACCACTGACCGAAAGGTCATGAGTTCGAAGCCAGCCCAGGTCAAAGTGAGCTTCCGACCAATTTATGTAGCTTGCTGTCGACCTTTGTAGCCCGAAAGACAGTTGCATCTGTCAAGTAGGAAATTTAGGTATCGCCTATGCGGCTAATTTAACTAATTTATGACACCATAAAAATCTCCAGCAAGCCTGCAAAGAATGAGGAAGCACTTCGTCAGTGTCACAAACGGACAGTGAAGCTACAGCTCCCCTGGTGGCCAGAATACCCTCATGAAAAGCTGGAATGTTAAACAGCCTCTGTGTGTCTTTCTGTATATGTTGTGTGTCTATGGCATTGAATGTTTGCCATGTATATGTATATTGTATGTGACCGCACGAGTGGCGCCACCTATGTGTAGAACTGTTAGTTGCAAGATTTAAACTGTTGTATCATGCTTAATCCTGCCTTTTTACCCTGCTTATGTATAGTTGGATTGATTGGTTATTTATAGCTGTCAATCAGTGTTGTTTGCTCTAGTTGTATTGCTTTCTCAAGCTCAATTGTTTGGCTCCACCTCTTCCTGGAGGAGGGGAGTGCTTTCCTTTTTCATTCTGCCATCAGAGTGTCTATCAGATGGACGTGAGTAAGAGACTGGACTCTAAAAGACCCTGATTAAATTATCTCTCAGCACCAATTCTGAGGGGTTTTTTTTTTTACCCTTGAGACTTATGCTTCATGTTCAGACCAACCTAAATGACGTTGGAAGTCTCAAGCACCTTCAAACCAGTTTTTTGGCACTAGAGGAAGATCCTGAGTCTTCAAGCATAGGCCATCTGAACTGGGGTTGTGGACTGCTCTGGCATTCACAGCCATTGAGGAAAGAGGAAACTTGGAAAAGCTTCTCAGCTTCAAACTCCTTGGACCCAGGACTAACTGAGACTGTAACGTATATTTTCTTTCACCCCTCTGAAGTTTCCAGCTCATTGCTTTAAAGAAATAACTCTTTGTGAACAATAAATCTTATTTTGAGTTATTTACAGTGTTTTTGGGTCTTTGGGAGTTCCAGTTTCCTATAGGAGGGCAAGAAGCAATCCCTTGGGGTAAGATGTCACGTCCATGCTTCTTTCACTAAGAGCTATAGCCCCCAGGCGCGACTCTGCCTTGAGTCCCCCGCGGGGTGAGAAATGCAGAATATAAATACTGTAAATAAATAAACAAATAAAAATGTATATGGCCCCTTTGAAACCTTCCATGCAGAGACTTGTGGTAAAATGTCCCAGAGAGCTTTCTTTCTGCAAACCAGTGGTGATGGTTCGAGAGCTCATGATCCATGCGGATAAAGCACCAGCCAAACCAGAAGTCTGTTACAAGGAGTGTGTTTGTGTTGCACTTGCCAGAACAAAACACTCCAGAAATGTTCTCAGCCCTGTTTGAGCCACCCCCAATCCTCTGTCTTTTTTGGTGACAAACAGTGGAATGATTGACGATGGGATGTTTCTTTCATTAGAAAAAAATGAAGGAAAATGTTGCGGTGCGTGTGGACATTCCCCAACCATCCTACTTTATTTTCCACACACATCCAGTAACTTGAAAGCATTTATGAGGAGGAAATGAGGCCTTAGAAAAAGAAAGTCTACATATAATATTATTTACCTTTTGCGGCTATGGCATAACACTTGGAGGTCATGAGAATGTCTTTTTGTTTTAAGAAAAGCAAAATTGCATTAATGTCAAGTCACCATCACTGGCAATTTATTGAGCTGGATGCAGCCATTCTGAGGGAAACAGGAATTAGTTGCTAACAATTTTTCATCCTGTGGTGTAACCACCAAAGCTGAGTGGAAAACCAATATGCCTCACAACTTTATTCTAAACACAGTTATTATGATGTAATTACCATTGATTTTTTTATTATGGGGACAATCTAAAAAGCATCTGGTTTAATTCAGTAATCTAGATATGGGCAACAATGGAATGTAAATACTCTGAAAGTATCAGATCTCATCTGATCTTACAATCTAAGCAAGGTCAGCCCTGGTGATGGTGGTGAGGCAACCAAGAAAATACTGAATGTTGTAGGTTATCTTTCAGAGGAAATTAAGAGCAAACCACATTTAAATATTCCTTGCCTGAGGAACCCCTTGTGGTGGACTGGATGAGGGCCAACAGGGGACTTGAAGATATAAGAACAGAAATCTAAGTCATTTATAGCACAAGTCTGTGTTTGTCTATTCAGACTTAGCGTCCATTGAGTACAATAGTATTCAGTTTCAGTTAAGAATAAACAGTAAATAATTGGATACTTGGGGCTTTCCTACACTGGCCAAAAAAGCCAGATGCACCATGAATTCACAGTTCTTGGAGAACGGGAGAAGTTCCAGCAGATTGGAGGAGGGCCAATGTGGTCCCAATCTTCAAGAAGAGAAAAAAGGATGACCCAAACAATTACCATCCGGTCAGCCTCACGTCGATACCAGGCAAGATTCTGGAAAAGATTGTTAAGGAAGTGGTCTCCAAACACTTAGAAACAAATGCGGTCATCGCTAATAGTCAACATAGATTTATCAAAAACAAGTCATGCCAGACTAATCTGATCTCTTTTTTTGATAGAGTTACAAGCTGGGTAGATGCGGGGAATGCCGTGGATGTAGCGTACCTGGATTTTAGTAAGGCCTTTGGCAAGGTCCCCCATGACCTTCTGGCAAACAAACTAGTCCAATGTGGGCTAGGCAAAACTACGGTGAGGTGGATCTGTAATTGGTTAAATGGATGAACCCAGAGGGTTTTCACTAATGCTTCTTCTTCATCCTGGAAAGAAGTGACGAGCGGAGTGCCACAAGCAGGGCTCCGTCCTGGGCCCGGACCTGTTCAACATCTTTATTAATGACTTAGATGAAACGTTGGAAAGCAGGATCATCAAGTTTGCAGACGACACCAAATTGGGAGGGATAGCCAATACTCCAGAGGACAGCAGCAGATTTCAATACGATCTTGACAGATTAGAGAGATGATCGGCCAAAACTAACAACATGAAGTTCAACAGTGACAAATGCAAGATACTCCACTTTGGCAGGAAAAACGAAATGCAAAGATACAGAATGGGGGACAATGCCTGGCAGTACGTGTGGAAAAGGTCTTGGAGTCCTCATGGACAACAAGTTAAACATGAGCCAACAATGTGATGTGGCGGCAAAAAAAGCCAATGGGATTTTGGCCTGCATAAATAGGAGCATAGTGTCTAGATCTAGGGAAGTCATGCTACCCCTCTATTCCGCTTTGGTTAGACCACACCTGGAATATTGTGTCCAATTCTGGGCACCACAATTCAAGCTGGAATGTGACCAGAGGATAGCGACTAAAATGATCAAGGGTCTGGAGAACAAGCCCTATGATGAGCGGCTTAAGGAGCTGGGCATGTTTAGCCTGAAGAAGAGAAGGCTAAGAGGAGACATGATAGCCATATATAAATATGTGAGAGGAAGTCACAGGGAGGGGGGAGCAAACTTGTTTTCTGCTTCCTTGGAGATTAGGACGCGCAACAATGGCTTCAAACTACAAGAGAGGAGATTCCATCTGAACATGAGGAAGAACTTCCTGACTGTGAGAGCCATTCAGCAATGGAACTCTCTGCACCGAAGTGTGGTGGAGGCTTCTTCTTTGGAAGCTTTTAAACAGAGGCTGGATGGCCATCTGTCAGGGGTGATTTGAATGCAATTTTCCTGCTTCTTGGCAGGGGGTTGGACTGGATGGCCCATGAGGTCTCTTCCAACTCTTTGATTCTATGATTCTATGATTCTGTTATTATCCCTTGTCCAGACACCATTGTCATAACCCTTTCTCTGCACTGATCAGCACAGGAAAAGGAACAACTTTATTCCATGTCACTACTGCCATAGACACTCCCTACTATCCACAGAGCTCCATCCAAGCACATGGCCATTGCAGCTGCATCTGCTGTTGTCTGAACGCGGCGTCTGCACAATTAGTGAGAAGGAGATCAAAGTAATCTCAGTATCTGGACAGATTTAGCATGTATGTGCTAGACCTGGGGTTGCTCTGGGTCAGATTTACACCAGACTAACCTGTCTGTGTGGAGAAACAGACAGGTTTATCAGCAATGTAAGCGCAGGGATGCTAGCATATCAAAGTACTAAGAATAATAATAAATAAAAAACCTTATTTATAACCCGCCACCATATCCCCAAGGGGACTCAGGATGGCTAACATGAGGCCAAGCCTGGAAATGACAATAAAGCAAAATAAAATGCATACAAACAAATAATAACATCCAATAACTTCAAATAAAATGCAGCAATAACAAAATAATGCAATGAAATAAATATAAAATATGAAATGATAACAGAATTGAATCCAATACAATGGAGCCGTACATTAATATGTGTAGTAGATCACTCAAAGTAATACAGTACTTAGGGAATTATTTGGAGCCCAAGTTTCCCTTGTCTAAGGAAGCTTTATGGTACACATTGGGAACAGCAAGAACAACAACAATGTGGCAAGACATCTTCTTTGCTGCTAGAGTTCTTTTTTAACTTTACTGATGACTAATTTTTCAGTAAAAATGCTGAATGAAAATATTTAACCCCATGTTATGAATATTCTGCATGTGTTTGGCAAGACAGCTTGACAACAGCCAAAATAGAAATTGGTCTCTTCGTTAAATAAACGTAGGTTGTCTGCAACATTCACCATCAGACATTGGCATCAGAGGGAGTGCAAAAAAATGAGTCATCAGAAAACTTAGACACCCGAAAGCCACCAAAAATGTCCTAATGGTATTGCAAAGACACCCAGTACTTTGGACATTGAACTGGACCATATGAACTGGACAAAGACAGGCCCTATTCCTCCCCTCCTTTCATAAGAGCTTGAAGACCTGGTGGCTTCAACAAGCCTTTGAGAATGACCAATTCTAGCTCAGCTCCAAACATTGTTGGAACATGGCCTTATACTTCCTATCTATTACTCCGGTCATCCCTCTAATAGGCCCTGGAAATGAGCAGCCACAGACTTGAACCTGCTATTGTTGTTAGCCTGTTATCAGAGGCGGCCTTAGGTAATTTTCAACGGTAAGCAAACAGTATTTTGGCGCCCCCCCCCCCCAACCAATCACTGATATATATTTTCTGTTTGTCGTGGGAGTTCTGTATGCCATATTTGGTTCAATTCCATCATTGGTGGAGTTCAGAATGCTCTTTGATTGTAGGTGAACTATACATCCCAGTAACTACAACTCGCATATGTCAAGGTCTATTTCCCCCCAAGAGCACCTCAAGAGCGCCCCTGGGCAAAATCAACTATACTGCAAATGCTTACTTTGCGTAATGGGTTGAGCCGCCCCTGCCTGTTATAGCACTGTACTTAATTCCCGGTCCCCTCATATTTTGAGTTTGCACTAGCCTTGGCCCGGCCTTTTAATTGCTCTGTACAGGCAAGATTATTTTTAATATATATGTGTTATTGTGATAATTTTATGTTTATGTTGTTTTGTTAATTTTATCTCATGTTGTTTACTCTGTGTTTTGGTGATGTTACTTGGAAACTGCCCTGAGTCCCCCTTGGGGAGATAGAGTGGTATATAAATAAAGTTTTATTATATTATATGATTGTTATAATAATGGAAATGGCTCTTTGATTGTATAACAAATGCCATTGTTTTAATTTATTGTGTATTTATTGTTTTATATTGTTGTTTACTTTGATATTGTGGCATCAAATTGTTGCCAGTGTTTGCCGCCCTGAGTCCCCCCTCGGGGGTTGAGAAGGGCAGGGTAGAAATGTTGTAAACATTTCTTGTTACATCCCGAATAGACTACTGCAACGCACTCTATGTGGGGTTGCCCTTGAAGACGGTTCAGAAACTTCAACTGGTCCAGCGAGCGGCAGCCAGACTGCTCACCGGGGCGACATACAGAGAGCACACCACCCCTCTGCTGTGTCAGCTCCACTGGCTGCCGGTTCAGTTCAGAGCCCAATTCAAGGTGCTGCTTTTAACCTACAAAACCCTGTACGGTTCCGGTCCAGTGTATCTGTCCGAACGTATCTCCCTCTACGTCCCACCACGGAATTTAAGATCAGCTGAGGGGGCCCTGCTCTCGTCTCCACCGCTTTCCCAAGCGAGGTTGGTGGGGAGGAGGAGCAGGGCCTTTTCAGTGTTGGCCCCTCATCTGTGGAACTCGCTCCCAGTGGAGATCAGGGCATCGACATCACTCCTGTCCTTCAGGAGGAAGGTAAAGACATGGTTGTGGGACCAGGCCTTCAGGCAATCTGCTAACTAGGTAAGGACAACCAGACAAATAAGACCGGCAGGACTGATAAATGTGGAAGGAAACTCTGAACTAAGAGATAGCGAACATTGACCGGCAATAAGGAGTAACTGGTTTATATCGGTTTGTATGAAATTTTTATTGGTTTTATTGTTTTTAGTGAGTATAGATGTAATGTATTGCTGCTGATTGTTAATTTGCGTTATTTTGTTTTATTACTGCTGTATGTTATGGGCATCGAATTGTGCCTTGGTTGTGTAAGCTGCCCTGAGTCCCCTTCGGGGTGAGAAGGGCGGGGTAAAAGTAAACCAAATAAATAAATAAATAAACAAACAAATAAATAATTCAAATTTTTCTCCCTCTCCCCCTCTCTCTAGTTGGTGCCCAATGCTGACAAACCAGCAACAGAAAGCTTGACATGCTTCTTCAGAAATAATCCGCATTGAGTTTATGTTCTGTTGCGCGCTGGGCCTGTAAAGAATTTCCTTTAATCATAATCATAATATAATCATTTAATAACTTATTAATCGCCCTCCATCCGAGAATGCTCTAGGCGATTTACAGCTAAATTATAAAAGATAAAATACATACATACAAAAATTAAAAATTAGAACAGGACGTGCAACCTTTGCCCAGTGGGAAGCCAGGGGGCCCAAAGAGTTCTCAGAGGTTTTCCACCACAAATAGTCTTTAGATGGCTTGTGAAGTATAACAAAGTTCTTTATTAATGAACAATCAAACAGAAACTTCTCTTGTTTTCAGAAAGTTAAACAAATGATTCCAGGCTTTTATGGAACTGGTGGCTTCCTAAACTTGTCCACGAAGGACAGGCAACTGTCTTCAATAACTTCTTCTTTACTTTAAAGGAAAGTCCCCTTTTTAACTTCTCTCAGGCTGACTGTAATCTAACCCTTACTGATGTGGGCTCCGCTACCGGGTCGAACTGCATCTCAAAGCACCGAGTGGACCTACCAGTAAAAGTTTAGATATTCTCCAGCTGAAGTTCTTTGATCTTTAGGGCTGTTTTCCTGGAAATCTTTGGAGACTCTCAAGACTGTTTCCCCCCGGAAAGTCTTAAGGGTTGAAGCTATTGTACAGGGGAAGCTTGCACACGTCCTGTACATTAGCTTTCCTTGCTGAGACTAACTAAAATGGTTCCCTTCCCTTCCCAATTGCCTTGAGCAAGGGGCGGGACCAAAACTTAATGATGATGGACAGGTGACTTGCCCTATGACTGCAACCAAAGGAAGCCACCTATCTGCAGAGTCCCTGAAACCTAGGACTGCAAACAAACATTTAATACAAATCAAATAAAGTTGGAGCTCCTGGTACAGCCGTACCAGCACAGTTTAGTTGGAACTAACTCTTAAGTTAGCATTTGAGTATAGGATTTTGCCCTGAGCTATGGAGCAGAAAATTCTTGGTACTAATCAAATCTCTCCTGTGAACTCATAGAAGCTATTGTGCTTGCTGTTTCCTTCATTAGAAAAGAGATTACACTATTCATCCTTCTACCATGTTTCTAGTCATCTTTTTCTACCAGCAATTTCCAGCAATGCTTGATCTTGATTTCAACTCATTGCCTGTAATACAGGGATTGGCATTTTTTCTACTTTATTTGGAAGTATATTTATTTATTTATTTATTTATTTATTTATTTATTTATTTACTGCATTTATTGACCGCCGCTCTCAGCCCTAGGGCGACTCGCGGCGGTGCACAACATATAAAAACAGTTTACAAAAAGGGCAAAACAGGGAATCAATACAACAATAATACACTATAATCTAGTTACACTAAATAATCCGCTCCGTCACATCATAGAATCATAACCAATATCGTAATCCGTATTCCGTTCCAGTTGTCAATTACCAGTTGCCGTAGCGCTCAGTTGAATGCCTTCTCAAATAGCCAGGTCTTCAGGCTCTTACGGAAGGACAGAAGGGAAGGCGCCTGTCTGATGTCAGCAGGGAGGTCGTTCCACAGCCGGGGGGCCACCACCGAGAAGGCCCTTTCTCTCGTCCCCGCCAGACGTGTCTGTGAAGCAGGCGGGATCAAGAGAAGGGCCTCCCCAGACGATCTCAAGGTCCTCGTGGGCTCATAGGCCAAGATGCGGTCCGAAAGGTATTTTGGGCCGGAACCGTTTAGGGCTTTGTAGGATAGCACCAGCACCTTAAATTGGGCCCGGTAGCAAATCGGCAGCCAGTGGAGCTGGAACAGCAAGGGCGTTGTATGCTCCCTGCGTCCCGCTCCTGTTAGTAACATGGCTGCCGCGCGCTGGACTAGCTGAAGCTTCCGGGCCGTCTTCAAGGGCAGCCCCACGTAGAGAGCGTTGCAGTAGTCAAGGCGGGATGTGACCAGAGCGTGTACCACCATGGCCAAGTCAGACTTCCCAAGGTACGGGCGCAGCTGGCGCACGAGCCTAAGCTGTGCAAATGCTCCCCTGGTCACCGCTGAAACCTGGGGATCCAGGCTCAATGATGAATCCAGGGTCACACCCAAGCTGCGAACCTGCGCCTTCAAGGGGAGTGCGACCCCGTCCAGCACAGGCTTGTAACCCTATACCCTGTTCGGCCTTGCGACTGACCAGGAGTACCTCTGTCTTGTCTGGATTTAATTTCAGTTTGTTCGCCCTCATCCAGACCATTACAGCGGCCAGCACCGGTTCAGGACCTCGACAGCCTCCTTAGTAGCAGGTGGAAAGGAGTGACAGAGTTGGACATCATCTGCGGACAGATGACACCGCACCCCGAAACTCCGGATGATCTCACCCAGCGGCTTCATGTAGATATTAAACAGCATGGGGGACAGTATAGAACCCTGTGGAACCCCACATTGTGTGGTTGAACAGGAGTCCCCCAATAACACGGTGCGACCCTCCAGAAAACCAAAACAAAAACAGCTAAACACAACCACAAACCATACAACAGGCCAAACCAGAAACAAACAAACAGCACAGAGCGAAACACCAATCCTCAACCCAACTTACCTATAAACAAAGCAAAGCCCCAACGGAACAACCACAAACTAACGTTATAAACATACCAACCATATGACAGAAACGAAACGAACACTTAAATAAAACTAAAACACTGTGTCACCCCGAAACTCCGGATGATCTCACCCAGCGGCTTCATGTAGATGTTAAACAGCATGGGGGACAGTATAGAGCCCTGTGGAACCCCACAGGTCAAAGGCTGTGGTGTTGAACAGGTGTCCCCCAATAACACCTTCTGGGTGCGGCCCTCCAGAAATGACTGGAGCCACTGCAGAACAGTGCCCCCAAGACCCATTTCCGCAAGGCGCCCCAGAAGGATACCGTGGTCGACGGTATCGAAGGCCGCTGAGAGGTCCAGGAGCACCAACAGGGACACACTCCCCCTGTCTAGCTCCCGGCGCAGATCATCCACTAAGGCGACCAAGACCGTCTCGGTTCCATGTCCCGGTCTGAAACCAGACTGTGCCGGATCCAGATAATCCGTGTCTCTCAAGAATACCTGGAGTTGTGAGGCCACCACGCTTTCCATGACTTTGCCCAAAAAGGAGATTGGAAACAGGCCGAAAGTTGTCAAATTTAGTGGGGTCCAGTGATGGTTTTTTCAACAGCGGTTTTATAATAGCTTGTTTTAAGCTCGCTGGAATCTTGCCTTCCCGACGGGAGGCGTTAACCACCACCGTTACCCACTCAGCCAATCCCCCTCTGGCCTCCTTCAGAAGCCAGGATGGGCAGGGGTCTAGGATGGACGTGGTGGGCCTCATTCCTCCAAGTATCTTGTCCACATCCTCGGGCTTCACAAACTGAAAAGAATCCATCAAAATAGGACCTCAAAATATATTTGTAAGAATCAGCAGTATGGCTGTATGTAAAGTATAACACCAGTTGTTAGGCTGCAAGCTGATGGTTGCTGGGACAGTGTTCTAGGGGACCTAAGATTTGTTTGAATTTACCTCATGGGAATTGGAGAAAAGACCACCTTTGGAGAGGACATATATCCTCAGATCCCCATTCCCACATGAAACTCTTCATTGTTGTTCTCTTTTTCCACTGCTGGAATACCAACATGGAAGGAATGTGTGCAAGACAGAATGTCAATAGGCACCAACCAGGCCAGGGCTTCTTCCACACTATTGAGTCCTTGCACTACAATTCTATTTCAGCTTCCATGGCTGTGTCCTATGTAATCCTCCTGGGATTTACAGTTTGATCAGAAATACCAGATCATAATTCTCTGGTTGAGAGTTCCAAAGCCCTCTTCCCTATACTGCAACCCAGGATTCCATTGGATGGAACTATAACAGTTTAAGTGGAATCAAAGTGCTATAACTTTGACCAGGGCGGGTCAGCACTGCTTGTGTTATTGGATCTCACAGCAGCATTTGACACAGTTGACCACAATCTTTTGACCCACCGCCTTGCTTCTGTTGGAGTCAGAGGGACAGCTTTAAATTGGCTGTGTTCCTTTCTTCACAACCGTGGACAGCGAGTGGAGAGGGGAGGCTTGGTCTCTGAGAGGTCCCCTCTATCTTGTGGGGTTCCTCAGGGGGCCATTCTCTCCCCTCTGTTGTTTAACATCTATATGCGACCACTTTCTCAGCTGGTTCGAGGTTTTGGGCTGGAGTGTTAACAGTACGCCGATGACATTCAGCTAGTGCTGAAGATGGAAGGCCGACTGGACTCTGTACCCGATTATTTCCATCAGTGCCTCGAGGCCGTTACTGGATGGCTGCATGCCAGCAGGTTGAGGGTGAATCCAGCAAAGATGGAGATCCTATGGCTGGGTAAACCAGGCAGTGGGGATATCCAGCTGCCTACCCTGGATGGGGAGGCGCTACGCCCGTCATCATTGGTAAGGAGTCTGCGAGTCCTTTTGGACCCTCTGCTGACAATGGAGGCCCAGGTCTGCTCCGTTAGCAGAACCACCTTTTTTCATCTGCGGCAGGCTAGACGGCTGGCCCCCTACCTGTCCAGGGATGACATAGCTACGGTGATCCAGGCCACGGTCATCTCAAGACTGGACTACTGTAACGCCCTCTACATTGACCTTCCTCTGTCGGTGATCCGGAAGCTCAAGTTGGTACAAAATGCAGCTGCTCGGCTTCTTGCGGGAATTCCAATGAGATGCCGCATAACACCAATCTTACTGCAGCTGCATTGGTTACCAATTGAGCACTGGATCACTTTCAAAGTGATGGTACTCACCTTTAAGGCCTTGCATGGTCTGGGGCCGATGTACCTGAGGGACCGCCTCACCCCCTACCAACCCCAGAGATCCCTCCGTTCTGAGGACCAAGATCTATTGGAAATTCCCAGTGTCAAGACCTTGCGTCTAACAGCAACCAGACGCAGAGCCTTTACAGCAGTGGCACCATCACTCTGGAATACTCTGCCACCTGAAGTCCGTGCCTTGCGGGACTTACCAGCTTTCCGCAGGGCATGTAAGACATATCTGTTTTGACAGGCTTTTAATGTTTGATAGTGTTGTTTTTAAATGATTTTAAATTGTTTTTAAATTTTGTTATATTTTAGCTATTCTTGTAAGCTGCTCCGAGCCCCAGGGGAGTGGCGACATATAAGTTTAAATAATAAATAAATAAATAAAATGTATCACCAGATTGCCAATCCCCAGAAAACCCTTCAAACGTATCACTGGACGTGGGTTGTGTACACACACCTCTGATTTCCTTCACACGAGTCCAATCCAACCCATCCTCCTCCTTGTCACTACTCCCAGACCCATCACTTCCAGTGAAGCCCATAAAATCCTCTTCCATGACATACTTACTGGAGCAGTAAGTATGTCATGGATCCGTTTCCTCTAATGCTCTTCGTCTGACTCCTGCTCCCGAGTAATCCTTTTTACACCTCTACTCTCATCCCCTTGCTCCTCCATTTCACCTTCTGAGAAGCCCTCAAAAGAGTCTTCGTCTGTAGGGGACATGAATATTTCCCTAATTCTCTTTCTTTGTTGCTCCTCATCCAAACTCTGAGCACCTCTCTTCCCTCCTCTACTCCTCCTCTCATCAGTTGCAAAGTTACTAGGAGACTCAACTGCAACATTAGAAGATGGGTTTTTTTTTATAAAAAGGAAGCTTTATGGTTACAAGGAAATATTCAGAATTCAAAATATCCCAAATCCACCCCACAACGCCTATTCCTGCTGTGTTTCTTCCTTTGCTCACAGTGGGTTTCACAAAGGTGAGGGTATCTTTCCCCTTCTATGTCATCACAACTTGTGTTGAGAAATAAAATAAAATGTAGACAAAGACTTCCCCCTAAAACAGCTGTAAGGTCAAGCAAAGTTCTGTCAGAGGTTATATTAGTCACAGTTGCATTATGCTGTAGTTTCCACGTAATATTTGGTTGCTTTACAGTTTGACCTTCTTGGTAATTCTTTCATTAACAATGTGAAATTGTGTAATGCAGTTTGCATTTTACAAAGGAGACATTCTTGGAGCAAGCAGGGCTAGTTTAAGACTGCCTCCTAAATCCAGGCAGTGATGATAGTTGGATGCATCTAAACCCAATGCATTGGTTTCATTCCAACTTAAGTAATGGACTTTATGCTGTCAAATCACCTAGAACATGCTTCAGATTGCCATAATGTTTCTGCACTTTGCATAATAGAAGACACTCTTCCCTCCTTTTTTTTTTTTTTTGGCTTTTCGAGTTTGCTGCTGGCTTCAGATCTAACAACCTCTGCTAGCATAAATTATCCCAGCTGAGCCTGATCATAAGTTTGCACTCAGAAAATTGGCTCCATATTTGTTTCCATTGACAACACCAGCAAAGAATGTATGGATCTTGATAAAAACTGCCCCATATGGACACAGACTGAACACTTTTTGGAAAAGAGCTGTGGCTTGAGAATTGAGCGCCGATAAATAGCCATATGATGTTGGAGCAGCATTTCAGGCCGAAAAACTTCCAGTGCTTAGGTCTTTTGACAGATGACAAGAAGTCTGTGATGCAATTGTAAAGGAATGGCTACAATCAAGCAAGGAGAAGCATCTCAGCACCAGCTATTAGTCACATGTGTTAGACCAGCGTTTCTCAACCTGGAGGTCGGGACCCCGGGGGGGGGGGGGGTCGGGAGGGGGTTTCAGAGGCATCACTAAAGACCATCAGAAAAGATATATTTCCAATAGTCTTAGGAACACCTTCAGCAGAGAAGGCTGAAGATCTCCCCGCCTGTCCTTTTCTTCCTCCCACCAAATCCCTCCTCCGCTGTGATTGGCCAGTCTCTCAGCCGGCCTCTCAGCCAAGGAGAGGACTGTTTTTTAGACTCCAAGTGGGGAGAATAGGCACGCTTAGTGCATGGCAGCATGATGCACATGGGTGGGCAAGGGAGAGCGTGTGAGACTGTAGGGAGGCTCATACCAATGAATCTCTTCAAGACATGGGGGTTCTGTGTGGGAAATTTGGACCAATTCTATCGTTGGTGGGGTTCAGAATGCTCTTTGATTGTAGGTGAACTATAAACCTGGTGGTGCAGTGGGTTAAACCCCTGTGCCAGCAGGACTGAAGACCGACAGGTTGCAGGTTCGAATCCGGGGAGAGGTGGATGAGCTCCCTCTCTCAGCTCCAGCTCCTCATGCGGGGACATGAGAGAAGCCTCCCACAAGGATGATAAAAACATGCCTGATGTCCTTGGGGAGGGAGTTCCAGAGTCGTGGGGCCACCACCGAAAAGGCCCTGTCCCTTGTTCCCACCAATCACGCTTGCGATGCCGGTGGGATCATGAGCAGGGCCTCACCAGATGAATGAAGAGATCGTGTGGGTTCGTATACGGAGATGCGGTCATGCAGGTAGGAGGGTCCCAAACCGTTTAGGACTTTGTAGGTAAGCACCTGCACCTTGAATTGAGCCCGGAAGATGAACGGCAGCCAATGGAGCTCCTTGAACAGGAGGGTTGACTTCTCTCTGTAAGGAGCACCAGTTAACAGCCTGGCCGCCGCCTGTTGAACCAACTGAAATTTCTGGGCCGTTTTCTAGGGCAGCCCCACATAGAGTGCGTTACAGTAGTCCAATCTGGAGGTGACTAAGGCATGGACCACCCTGGCCAGATCCGCCTTCACGAGGTACGGTCGCAGTATAAATCCCAGCAACTACAACTCCCAAAATAATACATCAATAGCCCAACCCCACCAATATTCAAGTTTGGGCTTATTGGGTACTTGTGCCAAATTTGGTCCAGTGAATGAAAATACATCCTGCATATCAGATATTTACAGTACAATTTGTAACACTTACTCGTAGCAAAATCAATGAAGTAGCAACAAAATAATTTTATGGTTGGGGTCACCACAACATGAAGAACTGTATTAAGGGGTTGCGGCATTAGGTTGAGAAATACTGTTAGACCAGTCTACTGATATATCTGAGTGCTTAGAAGATTCTGAGAGCTATAGCAGACTGAACATGAAAGCTGAACTTCCTCATTGTTTCATTTGATATATCGTAATGTATATTTTGTATTTGCATTACATAACTGAGCTAGATACTTCTCGTTTTCTAATAAATCTGTAGCAGTTTTAGAGTTGAGCTCTAAAATATAGAAAATTCTTAAGAACTTTCTGCTATGAAGCATCTATTCTATGGAAGTTTGCAATTGCCAAAAAGCAGCTGTGTACCAGAATAAACACCTCATTATTACACCATTCTCCATTTGCCCAACTGTGCTGATGGCCAATCCCTGGTTCTGCACTTATATTTCCTCACAGTCTCATAGCCCCACCTTTCTACACTTCAGTGGCTCTGTAACTACTAAAAATTATTTCTTTTAAAGCAATTTTATTTAAGGCTCTTCCAGACAGGCCCAAAATGCGGGACCTATATTTATTTATTTAGAGGTTTTCTATACCGGCCTTCTCAACCTCGACGAGGGACTCAGGTCGGTTTACAGTGCATATCAAATACAATCATATAAAACAGTAAATACAAATTATTACATATTAAAATAGTACAACTCAGTACAATAAAAACATCATCATTACAGTTTCCTACGCCAAATCGTCAATCCAGTCATGGTCATAATCATATTCATAGTCACAGTTCATCATAATTCATCACAGGGAAGGTTCTAGGTTCAGTCCTCGAATGCCGCATTCCAGAGCCATGTTTTTAGCAATTTCCTGAACATCAGGAGGGAGGGGGCAGATCTAACCTCTAGTGGGAGGGAGTTCCAAAGCCGGGGAGCCACCACCGAGAAGGCCCTGTCTCTCGTCCCCACCAGCCGTGATTGTGAGGGTGGTGGGACCGAGAGCAGCCCCCCCCCCCCCGGAAGATCTTAGTAGCCTTGATGGTTCATAGGGGAGAATCCGTTCGGACAGGTAAACTGGGCCAGAGCCGTTTAGGGCTTTATAGGTCAGCACCAGCACTTTGAATTGTGCCCAGAAGCTGATCGGCAGCTAGTGGAGCTGGCGTAACAGAGGGGTCGTATGGTCTCTGTACCCTGCGCCTTTACCTGAAGCGTCCAAACAACACCTCAAGTAAAATTAATTATTATTATTTGATGTTTTTAATTGTAGTGTTTTATTGCTGTGTTTTAATGGTAATTTTTGGGCTTGTCCCTTGTAAGCTGCCCCGAGTCCCCTAGGGGAGATGGCTGGTGGGGTACAAAAATAAAATTATCATTATTATTATTATTATTATTATTATTATTATTACGGAGAAAACTGGGTTTTCCAAGTTTGCTCTGCATTAATTAATTAATTAATTAGGATCCAAATATTTCCAGGTGCTGGGTTAATGGGGATTGACTCAGTCCTGGGGATCAATCCCCACAGCCATTCTGGTTCTTCAGGTTCCTTATTTTAAGGTGCTTCCTCCCGGGGTTTAGGGAAGTATCGAAGGGCCCTTAGACACCCCAAGAGGTCCATATTCAGTGAAGTCATGGGAAGATGTCCCAGGACTCTTATTTAGGTACTAGCCTTGCATTAGCATCTTTAGGTGAAGGATGTGAGACCATTGCTGCTATTTGTCCAGCTAACCAAACTAAAATGATTAAGGGTCTGGAGAACAAGCCCTATGAGGAGCGGCTTAAGGAGCTGGGCATGTTTAGCCTGAAGAAGAGAAGACTGAGAGGAGTTATGATAGCCATGTATAAATATGTGAGAGGAAGCCACAGGGAGGAGCGGGCAAGCTTGTTTTATGCTTCCCTTGAGACTAGGACACGAAACAATGGCTTCAAACTACAAGAAAGGAGATTCCATCTGAACATGAGGAAGAACTCCCTTACTGTGAAAGCTGTTCAGCAGTGGAACTCTCTGCCCTGGAGTGTGGTGGAGACTCTTTCTTTGGAAGCTTTTAAACAGAGGCTGGATGGCCATCTGTCAGGGGTGATTTGAATGCAATATTCCTGCTTCTTGGCAGGGGGTTGGACTGGATGGCCCATGAGGTCTCTTCCAACTCTTTGATTCTATGATTCTATGATTCTAACCACTGCTGTTAGCTCCTTTTTCAGTACTCTACTGAGTGTCATGTAACATTTTTTTCCTGGGTTACACATCATTTCCTAATTGGTTCTACTATAAAAACAGAAAACATTTATTACATTTTGTTTTTGTTGTTTAAAATTTTCATATCTTCATTAAGGAAAAATACAAACAAAGTGCCTAAACTGAGGAAAATAACAGCATTACCTTCAGCCACAAAAATGAAGTTTCTGGAGTATAACCACTACTTTCAAAGTAAGTACTCCACAATTAAACAGGAAAAAGCAATTTCAAACCAGTAACAGCATTTATTTTTCAAATCTTGTTTCATAATGTAATCTGTCTCCTGGAGTGATTTTACACAATTTTCCGGAGTGATTCTGGAGTCACCCTGGGACACTATAGTTGATCAAACATTTTCAGAGATGTGTAACTAGCAGGTTTCTGTTTCTTGCAAGCCTTCCCTTTTGTCCCTGAATCCATTGTAATAAATAGGAAGAAGAGTTGACCCCAACCATGTGATTCCCTCCGTTTTGAGGGCTTTCCCAATTCTTGAGTAACCCTTCTATGCCACTTAGCAGTGGGTTCATCAGAGATACAGTATCTCTGAATATAGTGGTACTATATACTCCATTTGTTATGATCATCAGCTGTGCAGAGACTTCCATATGTGTGAGTAAAGCACCTCGCGAGGTGCTTTACGCGCGAGTAGACCACGCGGAGCAGCTGCCCTTGGCTGGCTCACGCTGCCCATCGGCCTGACGGATAGTGTGAGCCTGCCAAGGGAGGGGCACTGTGTGGGGGGGCACACCTCCTCCACGAGCCGGATAAGTGCCCTTGGCGGGCCGGAAGTGGCCCACGGGCCGTAGTTTGGGGACCCCTGGTCTAGGGATTAAAGAGAAACCTATGGAAGGATAGGAAAAGCATGTTGCAGGTAATGGCAGCAACTGCCAGAATATAATTTGGGACACCAGAATACACACACACACACACACACACAAAATTCACTCTCAAACTTGCCTTCTTATAACAATTCATAAAACAATTTACAATAAGGATTTTACCATGAGGAATGTTCCACTCCCTCAATAAATTATGTGGTTGTTACCATATACAAATCAAAATATTATTTTAAAACATCAAATTGGTATGTTTAACAGCTGGGATGTTCTTAGCTTTTGAAATGGCCTCACTGGTTTTCTTGTTATTGCCATCATTGTCAGAACGGGATGTAGCCATCCTTTCTGTGTATTTTTCTTTTAAGCTGCAAGTGGCCATTTTGGCAGGTCACCATTAATATTTCATGACAATGTGTTTGCAAAATGTTTATTTTCTCCAAGCTCATCTCATCAAATCAGAGCTAGGGATCCTAGCCAAACCCTTGAGTTGTGTCCAAATGTATGTCTCAAACACTTGTTCTGGGGAATCAGATGATTCAGCTATATTTTGTGATGTTCTCATGTATTCAGGAGCAACAAGCAGAACTGTATTAAATAAATGTGGTATTCTTGTTGAGGTAATGTTTCAAAATAACAATAATTCCCAGGGCCCCTGGAATTTGTGGAAAGTTTCAGAAAGTTCCAGATAGTGATAATCTCTCCTGACCCCCCATTCATATAAATACTCCACCCTTCCTCCAAGGAGCTCTGTACAAGGCTTTACTTCATTTTATCCTCACCACAATTCACAACAGAGATCATGATAATGGGGGAATGAAAGTAGACAAGTTTCACACAAAAAAAAACTCCAGGCGATGAGCAAAGATCCAGTCCTTGCAAGTCCCTCTGGTTCAGATCCATCACAGGATCACTGTATTGACTCTGCTGAATTGTCTATCTTGGCTATTTCTGGGGCTAAAGCATCTATATTTGTGTGCAACTCAGTTCAGGGCATTTGGGGCTTAGATTTATTTCCCTAAAACCATTCCTACAATAATTATTATTTGTTTAAATAACTAGCAACTGTTTCTTTCTGGATCCCTTTCACACTACATCTTTCTAGTTCTGTGATTCCACTTCCAACTGGCATGACTGCATCATATGGAATCCTGGGCTTTGTCAATTAGATAGTAGATAACAGAGCTTGGGCAAAGTAAATGTTATCTTGAGTTACAAGCTGGACAGATGCAGGGAATGCCGTGGATGTAGCGTACCTGGATTTCAGTAAGGCCTTCAACAAAGGTCCCCCATGACCTTCTGGCAAGGAAACTAGTCCAATGTGGGCTAGGCAAAACTATGGTGAGGTGGATCTGTAATTGGTTAAATGGACGAACCCAGAGGGTGATTCTCCCCAATGCTTCCTCTTCATCCTGGAAAGAAGTGACGAGCGGAGTGCCACAAGCAGCGCTCCGTCCTGGGCCCGGTCCTGTTCAACATCTTTATTAATGACTTAGATGAAGGACTAGAAGGCAAGATCATCAAATTTGCAGACAACACCAAATTGGGAGGGATAGCCAATAGTCCAGAGGACAGGAGCAGAATTCAAAACGATCTTGACAGATGAGAGAGATGGGCCAAAACTAACAAAATGAAGTTCAACAGTGACAAATGCAAGATACTCCACTTAGGCAGAAAAAAACAAAATGCAAAGATACAGAATGGGGGACAATGCCTGGCTCGAGAGCAGTACGTGTGATCTTGGAGTCCTCGTGGACAACAAGTTAAACATGAGCCAACAATGTGATGTGGCGGCAAAAAAAGCCAATGGGATATTGGCCTGCATCAATAGGAGCATAGTGTCTAGATCTAGGGAAGTAATGCTACCCCTCTATTCCGCTTTGGTTAGACCACACCTGGAATATTGTGTCCAATTGTGGGCACCACAATTGAAGCAAGATATTGACAAGCTGTGTCCAGAGGAGGGTGACTGAAATGATCAAGGGTCTGGAGAGCAAGCCCTATGATGAGCGGCTTAAGGAGCTGGGCATGTTTAGCCTGAAGAAGAGAAGGCTGAGAGAAGATATGATAGCCATGTATAAATATGTGAGAGGAAGCCACAGGGAGGAGGGAGCAAGCTTGTTTTCTGCTTCCCTGGAGACTAGGATGCGAAACAATGGCTTCAAACTACAAGTGAGGAGATTCCATCTGAACATGAGGAAGAACTTCCTGAGTGTGAGAGCCGTTCAGCAGTGGAACTCTCTGCCCCGGAGTGTGGTGGAGGCTCCTTCTTTGGAAGCTTTTAAACAGAGGCTGGATGGCCATCTGTCAGGGGTGCTTTGAATGCAATATTCATGCTTCTTGGCAGAATGGGGTTGGACTGGATGGCCCATGAGGTCTCTTCCAACTCTATGATTCTATGATTCTGTGTTGTTTTTGATTTGCTTTACTTTTCCCATTGTGTTTTCTTATTATTTGTATACTTTATAGAATACACCTTTTGTAGAAATATAGTAAGTAAATGTTTCTCCCTCCAAGCAAATGCACATATCCCTGCCTGGGTAAAGTACTCTAGTTATGATGTCTATCTTCCCAAATCATCACTTCACTAAAATATGGGAACTAGACATATTCTTCTGCCAAGTTCTCCATCAGGAGAGCCCTTGTTTATCCTAGTAGAGCTTGGCAGATGGAAATGACAGCATCTGAGTATTCATCACAACTATTTTTATGCCTTTGAGAAGCCATGTCTTCAATCACACACACACATAAAATCCTCCAGATGGGATGTTCATTAAAGCAAACAAGACTGGAAGTCTGACGGGCCTTTTACAAGTCTACCATTATAACCAGGTCTCTCGAAGGCAGAAATAAAAATGTGTTGAAATCTAACTCCCAATGAAACCAGTGGAAATCTTTCCATTAATTTCTATCTGGTAGGAAGTAGGTTAGATCTCAAATTACTGTAAAGCAGTATTGCTTGTGCTCTAATAAACTTCACAGATCTCTCTAGATGGAAATATGCAGTTCTTCATTCAAGCCCATCTCACTTAGGCCATTGCAGGGAGTGCCGTCAGTTCCACCCTAGCTAATAAACTCAAAGTCACTGCAGCTTTTGTAGTTCTTCATTGCATCACTTAGTGTGGAAAGGGTGGGATGGAAAGTTCACAATTCTAATTATAGTTTGTCAGCAAATAAGAACTCACTTATTTTTTAAGTATCTCAAACACGTCTGTTTTATGCCATGTGCTCAGAAGCTCAGTTAAGTGTAAATGTTCCTGAGTTGTTGCAACTTTCATAAATCTAAGCCTCTTGTTTGTTTGTTGTTTGTTTCAAACATTTGTTCCCCGTCCTTCTCAACCCCTGAGGGGGGACTATGGGTAGCTTACCACAGCAACAATTAGATGGCAACACATACAAAACGAAGGCTGCTGACAGGTCCAGCAGAACTAATAGGAACACACTCCCCTGTCTAGTTCCCAGCGTACCAAGGCGACTAAGGCTGTTTCAATTCTATGTCCCGGCCTAAAGCCAGACTGTGCCAGATCTAGATAATAAGTGTCTACCAATAACCCCTGGAGTTGTGAGGCCACCACATGTTCCATGGCTTTGCCCAAGTAGGGGATATTGGATTCTGGCTGATAGTTGACAAATTGAGTGATGGTTTTTTTCAACAGAGGTTTTATAACAGCTTGTTTTAAGCTGGCTGGAATCTTGCCCTCCTGTAAGGAGGCATTAAGTACCACCTTCACCCACTCGGCCAATCCCCCTCTGGCTTCCTTTATCAGCCAGGATGGGCAGGGGTCTAGGATGCATGTGGTAGGCCTCGTCTCTCCAAGGAGCTTGTCCACATCCTTGAGCTGAACCAAATGAAAAGAATCAATCAAAATTGGACAAGGATGTGCTTGTGTTACATCCTCAGAGACTGCCGTTAACGTGGCATCAAAGTCAGAATAGATCAGAGTGACTTTGTCCATAAAGAACCAAGCGAGCTGCCAAGTTGTCAAGGATCTCATTCTGAGGTGGATTTAAGAGCCCTCTGACAACTCAGAACAGCTCACCTGGATGGTTCTTAATGGACACAATCTTGGCCGCAAAAAAAGATTTCTGTGCAGACTTTTTGCCATGCCATAGGTCCTTAAAAAGGTGCCCAGGCATGCTTGGGCTGATCCACTACATTTTCTGTGCCACATACACTCTAATCTCCTTTTCTTTCGCTTCATCGATGCCAGCTCCTCATTGAACCAGGGGGCTGGTTTAGCTCAGTTACTCGAGGGGTGTGTGTGTTCCAGAGTGACCATGTCTATTGCCCTGGTCATGTCCCTATCCCATCACAGAGAGAGACCAGAGAACTGGCAGAGTCACCTACCAAGGAAGCGGGAAAATCCTGAAGAGCAGTCAGGAATCCACTGTGATCCATAAGTCTCCTGGGGCAGACTATTTTAATGAGTCCACCACCCCTGCAGAAGTTAGGAGGCACAGTCGGTCCATGGCAATGGAGCGATGGTCAGCTCCTCCATCCCACCACTTTCTTCTCATCCCATGGTTGCAATGGTGGCCATGAAGTCCCGAGCTGCACCTGACAGAGTGGTCTTGGCATGAACATTGAAGTCCTCCAGCACTATGAGCCATCGAGATTTCAACGCCAGACCTGAGACCACTCCGGTTAGCTCAGGTAGGGAGACTGTAGTGCAGCAGGTGGTCGGTACACTAACAGAATCCCTAAGGGTCACCTACCCTTTGGTAGACACATTCAAAAACAGGATGGGGCACCTGGTCAGGGAGATAGAATCCTTATAGACTACTGCGATTCCACCTCCCCACCCTCCAGGTCTCAACTGGTGCTGCATGGAGTAGCCTGGAGGACATAAGGTCTAAGGGGCTACCCTATAGAAATTTATTCTAAAAAGGACTTTGTTAGTCAAAATGGTTGGGAACCACTGCCTAGGGCCAATCCAAGACATTTTGCTACCTTACCCTGTGCAGAACACTCAAAGGTGCCTCTATTGACAGTGATATGTCTCCAGAACCCCGAGCAGTCTCCAAACAAATTGAAAATAAATGTGTCTCACTTAGTTATGAGCTTTTCTGTATTTCAGAGAGTACTATTTAGCTGAAATTGTACTACAGACTTCAGAAGCAAAGCCACCTTTGGAAATGCTTCAAAACGTATGGTTCCATGTAGGATAATTCACATATTTGGCCAACAAAAATGTGTAACTTGCTGTGCCAGCAAAAGAAAAGAGCCAATATGAGACTATAGCATCATAAATCTCAGTGGGTGGTCATGAGCAAGTCACAGATTTATCCTACATCAGTTTGTTATGACAGAAAATGAGGCCAGAATTATAAAGTCTTCTGTACAATGAAAACATCTATAGAATTTGTAATTGTTCATAAAATGTCATTTGAACTGTCGAAATTTTATAATGCCCTCTCACTATATGCAACTGTGGCATATGCAAAGCCAGAAATAATAAGCCTTCTGATCAACTGGGACGACGACGACAACAACAGCAACAACAACAACAACAACAACAACAACAACAGAAAGAAGTTGTCTTCTTTTCTGTTTTGTTTAAGGACAAACGAGTACAAGATAGCCATATTTTATTTTGTCTGTCCAGGAATGAAGAAGTAATTGAGCATCAAGTAAATACATTGAAAATAAATAAATAAAGTAAAGCTTGAAAGCTGAATATTGTATAACGTGTTAAATGCTCATAGATGACTATGACAATTTCAAATTGAAAAAGGCAATCAAAGAGATATTTTTGCACGAAATAATTTTTGTGTAGGAATCTCATACCCTGAGATAAGAGGGCTGAGACCAGTTTAGAAAAATGAAAAAATTGGGAAATGGGCATGATGTAAGCTTGGAGATGGGAAAGAAGTTCACTTTCTTGCCTACATCTTCCCAGTTATGAGGAGATGAACAAATTTGGCTCAGAGACCTGAGCTGACCTAACCTTATAATTAATCAAGGAATGGAATTCACACAGGGTTTGTGGTTCTTTGTGCTTTTCCTGCATGGCAGGTGGTAGGACTGGATGGCTCATGTGGTCTCTTCCAACTCTAGGATTCTAAGGCCCCTTGTACTCTGCCTTATAATTCAGATTATCTACTTTGAATTGGATTCAATGGCAGTGTAGTTTTATATAATCCAGTTCAAAGCAGGTGATGTGGATTTTCTGCTTTGATAATCTGGACTATATGGCAGTGTAGAAGAAATCTCAGAGTCTTATCTAGTCCTAAGAATAAGTCTGCATTTATCTGTTTTCCTAATTCTTAAACTTGGTGCGCTTTCAAAAAATAGATGGTGTGCATTGTATAAGGCCTGAATATCCTAAAAGGACCAGATCACTTCTTGGAAGTTAAGCAGGGTCAGTTCCAGGTAGTACTTGGCTAGGAGATCATGAACAAATACCAGGTGCTGTACATAATATTTCAGAGGCAGGAGCTGGCAAAAACATCTCTGAGCAGGGCTTGGTTAAGAAAACCCTGTGAAATTCACAAAGTTGACATAAACTGACAGGCAACTTGGGCCCCATCTACACTTCCATATAACAACCATATAGCGACCTCTTGTAACATCATTTTTGTAACATCATCTAATGCTATTAGATCTCAGGTGGCTCATACCTGGAGTAGCAAAAGGTAATATTCTGGGCTTGTTTTTGATTTTTTTCTCAAGGCATCACATTCCCAAACTTCACTTCACTTCACTTCATTTCTTAATTAGTCGCTCTCCACCAAGTTGCTCCGAGCAACTTACAATTTAAAATAGCATTTACACAATATAAAAACATTCAACATAAAAACATGCAACAGTGACTATTTGGCAAATTAGATCTGATCACTTTACTTAAATGCACAACCAAACAGCTAAGTCTTGAGTGCCTTTACAAAAGGTCGCAACTCCGACATTGCTCTAATATATGGAGGCAATAAGATCCACAGAATTGGAGCATAGGTCGAAAAAGCTCTACGCCTTGTAGCTTCCAGGTGTACCTCCCTAGGGCCCAGTATATATAGGAGATTTTCCTGGGTGGATCGAGGTAACCAGTGATGGGAAAAAGGAATGAGGAGGTCCCTAAGATATAAAGGTCCTTGGCCATTTTGAGCTCTAAATGTCAGGATCAGTATCTTGTAAGAGATCCGATGTTCTATTGGTAGCCAATGCAGTTGTTGTAGGTTCGAGACGCAAGAGTAAACTTCCCATTCCTTCCTGAATCTCCTACCCATCATATCGTTTTCCAAGCTCTGCGAATCCAAAAAATAAACTGTGTATGAAATAATGCAGCAAACATTAGCAGTAATATTTTCAGTTCACATTGGGTGTTCTTTGATTTCTGACATCTGGTTGCGAATGCTTGAATCCTCCACCTGAGCTTTGAGGTTTATAAACATGAGGTATTAAAAATGCAAAAACATGCTTGCAATATCCACCCAGAGAGGAATATTTCTTATTTTCAGACTGACTGAATCTTTTCTTTCACCCCAACCCCTTTCTTCTTTCATGAGTTCATAAAATGGTGGTAGGTTAAGCCCTTTGATAAAACGAATTCATGCATCGGATCCTGGAAGTTAGCAGACAACCAGAAACCCACAAACCTCGAGACTAAATAGGTGAGCTGAGGAAAAAGTGGTGATTGTGGTAAATGTTTATTTCTGACCAAATATCTTACATGGAACTGAGACATGCTCTTTCAAGAGGCTTGAAAGTTTGGCTATAAATAATTGTTATATTAATAAAAGAAAGCAGCGGAAGAAGCAGGAGCAGAAGTGGAAACAACCGTATGTGGCACTGGGGTAGGTAGGGTTGTTGTTGTGTGCTCTTAAATAGTTTCTGACTTCTGGAGACGCTATCACAGGGTTTTCTGGGTCTGAAATTGTCTGTCTTAGCACCTTTCAACACAGCCCTATATCCCAGAATATCAAGGCAGAAAATCCCACAATATCCGCTTTGAACTGGGTTATCTGAGTCCACACTCAGGTAATGTGGGATTTCCTGCTTCTGGGATATTCTGTGTGGAAGGGCCCTAAGCCAAGGTTACTGAGTGGGTTTCCACAGCTGAATGGGGAATTGAACCATGGTCTCTAGAGTCATAGGACCTCATCACAAAAGCCCATGGAATCCATGTTGCTCCATGCCTTGCATTGTCCTCATTACTTTGACCGCCATCCGACAGGGGAAGTGACTCTGCCCAGCTTCCCCCCAGTGCTCCTAAGGCAACATGAGAAGCTTCCCGTGTTCATGAACATGCCTAGTTCTGATCACATGATCTGCAGCACCTCCCACAACAAAGAAGTTAGGTAAAATTGCAAACCAATACACAAAAATAATATAGTAAGCAATTATATAAATAAATAAAAACTAGTGGAGGCTTGAGAAGTTTGCTATTTCCAACACCATCAGATGATGTAAGGGCACTTATGGTGGGAGTCCATGATGATTCATTTCCCAAGTGCATGGAAACAGAGTCCAAAGAACTCTATCAGGAGTCAGATGTCAAACAGCTCCCGATAGAGAAAAACAGGGGAAAGTGGGGAGAAGACAGGCAAAGGCACAGTAAGCACATGGGATAGCTGGCCATCCCTGAAGATGGGGAAATATGGATTAAGATATTTCTCTCTGCTTTCCCCCACTTTTCTGCCCGACTCTCTGATGAAGTCCTGTGTGGGGTTTCTTCGGGGTAGTAGTGCTGTTTCTTATTGATTTTGACTTTGCATAAATGCATCATGAAAAATAAGAATTGCCACCATCCACTAATATGTTTGATAATCAAAAGTCCCCCTGCTTATCAGACTACTTCATTTCAGTTACAGTGGGGGGGGGGGAGTATTTAGTCAGATATCAATTGTACAAGTTCTCCCACTTAAAAAGGCCTGTAATTGACATCATAGGTGGACCTCAACTATGAGAGACAACATGAGAAAACACATCCGGAAAATCACATTGTCTGATTTTTAACGAATTTATTTGCAAATTATGGAGGAAAATAAGTATTTGGTCCATAACAAAAGTTCATCTCAATACTTTGCTATAAATCCTTTATTGGCAATGACAGAGGTAAAACGTTGGCACACACTGTTGCTGGTATTTTGGCCCATTCCTCCATGCAGATTATAAAGGACCCTTCGTGAGGGCAGGGGCAAAATAATCCCAACCACTCTCTGGTCCTTTCTTCAGCTAATAAAGGAATTCAAAATCCCCACTTCGAGTCTAATATGGTCTGAGGAGAGATGTCACCTTGACAAACCAAATAACTTCGCTGCCACCAAATTAAATAAATCACAAACCCTCTTAGCTGCTATTAAGGGTATCAGGTTGTTTTTTTTTTAAAAAAAAACCAGTTAAAAAGGCTTTTTTACTCCACCATTCAGTATACGAACAAGGGCTTCCTAAAGGGGAAAACAGGAGAGGCTGTTTGCATTAGGAAAGGGACTCAAAACCAAAATAATGGTGCTTGAGACAGGCTTTTGTTTTAAAAAGAATAAGAAAGAGTTTATTGTTTACAAGTTATCTTTAACAAGCAGAATGCTGGTACAGAAGCTTGAATGGTTACAGAGAAAGTGTTCCTGTTGCTTGAATCGTAATGGTTTCGTGAGAGAAATGGTCTATCTTTGTTACAGTTACTCAAAATATAAACACCCAGCTATTCTATATTCTTCAGAAATAGCTGACACCAGTCTGTCACAGCTAACAGTACTGTACAGACCCTAGGCAATCTGCCTATATTACACAGAGACTTCTAACAACTGCAATTCTATTCTCTATTCTCTTCCTCAGAACTAAGCTGCATTACTCACTAACAGAACTGAACTCTCTAACTCCCAAAGCTGAACTAACTAAAGTTATCTCTTCTCTCCTTTTCCCTCCAAGTCACTATCTCCGCCCCTAACCTTTAAACCAATCCCTGCTGTTGCTGGGCTGGCCCAGGCGTCAGCCACTCCCCCTACTGGCTTGGAGTTTTTCCCTGCTCCAAAATGGCTCCAACAACTTACTGCCAGGCCTTTCCTAACTGAAACCACCCAGCCTGCTTTCTGGGCCCTGCCAAGATAGCCAAGTAGGTAAGGGATCTTTACATTCCCTCCCCACTTCGAGATGGTTTGCGGAGAGAAAAGGTTTGCAAACCTTTTTGGAAGCAAAGCCTAACATTATGCTAAACCCAACTAACCCCCTTTCTAGCTAATCCTAGCTAACCTATCTATCTATGTACCCTTGCAATAACCAAACTAATGCAATAAACATCGATGCAATAAATACATTTGCAATTAATATATCATGCAATCAATACATTACAAATACACAATAAATACAATCCTGTAAGGGAAAAAACATGTTAAATATACCATAACATTGCATATATTCAATTCAACACAGTCAATACTATACCTTTTTTCCAATGCTAACCTTTTTCTTCACTCAAGGCTCTAGATAACATATCTGCAATTACATTTTGAGTGCCTTTGATGTGTTTTATCTCAAAATCATAATCTTGGAGGGCTAAACTCCAACGAATCAACTTGCTGTTAGTGCCCTTAACCTGGTGTAACCACCTTAAGGGTGAATGGTCAGTGCACAAGGTAAACTTACGTCCCCACAAGTAGGGTTTCAGTTTTGTGATAGCCCACACAATCGCTAAACACTCCCTTTCTATCACTGACAAGTGCTGTTCCCTCTCTAGCAACTTTTTACTGAGATACAGCACTGGTTGTATCACACCCTCTTCATTCTCCTGACCTAGCACTGCTCCAAGTCCTACTTTGGAGGCATCTGTGGTCACAACAAAAGGTTTTTCAAAATTGGGCGTAATTAAAACAGGTTCCCTCATTAAGGCACTTTTTAACACATCATAGGAGGACTGACATTCAGGTGTCCACTTAATCCGATCAGGTGATGACTTTTTGGTACAGTCCGTCAATACTGCCGCCAAAGAACTAAACTCAGGAATAAACCTTCTGTAGAATCCTACAGCACCTAAAAATGATCTAATCTGCTTCTTAGTTTTTGGAACCGGCCAGTCCTGTATTGCCTGTACCTTGTCCATATCTGGCAATATGGAACCTCCTCCCACTATGTGTCCAAGATATTTAACCTGGGACCTGGCCATTTGGCACTTCGAGGCTTTGACCGTGAGACCAGCCTCTTGGATTTTATGCAGCACCTTCTCTAAGTGCACCAGATGTTGCTCCCATGTCTGGCTGTAAATTGATAGATCATCGATATACGCCTGAACAAAGCTCTTCATTCCTACTAACATTTGGTCAATTAGTCTCTGGAATGTGGCTGGGGCGTTTTTTAGGCCAAAACTAAGGACGGTAAATTGGTACAACCCATCCTTACAAATAAAAGCGGTCTTCTCCTGGTCCTCCGGGTGCATAGCCACCTGCCAATACCCTTTGGTGAGGTCCAGGGTTGTTATATACTGAGCTGACCCGATGGTCTCTATTAGCTCATCTATTCTTGGCATTGGATACACATCAGAGATGGTAACCTGGTTTAACTTGCGATAATCTACACAGAATCGGATGGTATTATCTGGCTTCGGTACCAACACGATTGGGGATGACCAGGGGCTACTTGATGGTATAATCAACCCAAGGTTTAGCATTTCCTGTATCTCCTTAGAGACCAGTCTGGCTTGTTCTCCAGTGAGTCGGTATGGGGCAGATGCTATCGGGGAAGCTGTCCCTGTATTGATTCGGTGACAAGCTAAGTGGGTCCTACCGGGTATGTTGGAAAATACCTCTCGGTGTCGATACAACAGATCCCTCAACTGCTGTTTCTGGGGATCGGTCAAGTTGACATTCTCCTCTACTGAGGGTAGGGTACAATCTGCTGTTACCTTTCCCCATCCCGACAGTGAAATCTCCCCATCTGTCTCCTGGGACACTTGCATAACCACCCTAGCCCTGGAATGATAAGGCTTCAGCATATTCACGTGTAATTTCCTACACCTTCCCCCATCTATGTTCTCCCCTACCAGATACGTTACTTCAGAAATCTTAGACAATATTACATAAGGTCCCTCCCAAGAAACCTCCAGTTTCTTCTTGGACCTGGGTTTCAAAACCAGGACCTTGTCTCCTACATCAAAGCAACGATGTCTCGCGTGTAGATCCGCCTGCTCCTTCTGCTTCAGCTGGGCCGTTGTCAAACTCTCAGCTGCGCAGTCTCTCATGGTGTTCAAATGTTCTCTCAAGTCCTCGATGTAGCTGTTGATGTCACTTTCCGGAATGTCCTCTGCTCCTGCCCAAGCTTCCTTCAAGATGTCCATGGGTCCTCTCGGTGTTCTCCCATATAGCAGTTCAAATGGGCTGAACTTGGTGCTGGCTTGTGGAACCTCCCGATACGCAAACAAGAAGTGCTGTAGTTTCTTGTCCCAGTCATTCGGGTTCTTGTGGACGTACGCCTTCAGCATGTGGTTAAGGGTACCGTTGAATCTTTCCGTCAAGCCGTTGGTTTGAGGATGGTATGGTGTGGAAGTAAGATGCTTGATCTTGCAGGTCCGGAACAGCTCCTGCATCATCTGGGACATGAAGGTGGCTCCAAGATCTGTGATGATAGATCTGGGGAAGCCCACGCGTGCGAATAGATTGAGCAGCGCGTCTGCCACTGTTTTGGCATCCGTTTCTTTCAGTGGAATTGCCTCTGGGTAACGTGTGGCAAAATCCACGGCAGTCAAGATATATCTATGTCCATCCAGCGTCTTGTGGGACATAGGGCCGATGATGTCTACTCCGACCTTGTCAAAGGGAACGGTGACAACTGGAATGGATTGTAACAGTCCTTTTGTCTTGTCCTTGGCTTTTCCCACCATTTGACAAGTCTCACAGGATTTGCAATAGGCTGTCACATCACCTCCCATTCCTGGCCAAAAAAATCTAGACTGGATGCGATCTTTGGTCTTCTTGATACCTAGGTGTCCACTGAATGTGGTATCATGGGCTAGCTTGAGTATTTTAGCCCTATACTTTTGTGGAACTACCAGTTGTGTTTTCTCCTCGAAGAATTTGGGACCTTTCTGTCTCCTCACAACTCGGTACAGTTTATTTTCCACAACCTTCAACAACCCTGGATTCTCAATTGTGGGAGTGTGGTGTTCAGGATCCACTTCATCCCATAAGGGTTTTAGGCTCTCGTCACTTCGTTGAGCTGCCTCAAATTGCCTCACATGGTTCTGGCTCAAACTGAAGGGAATTTCCTGGCTGATATTTTCAGTTTGTGAGGTAGATGGCTGCTCCTCTGAAACAGTGCACTCAGCCTCCCTTCTTCGACCAGTTTGGCCTCTGGTGATAACATTAACATTTCTACACCTCTCGGCCAGATCATTTCCCAACAGTACTGGCACCTCTAGATCATTAAACAATCCCATTCTCCATTTTCCAGTGAAGTTCTTATATTCTATTGGGATTTCAGCCACCGACACTTCGAACACAGGGCCATAAATTCCTCTCAGCTTGTATTTTTGGCCTTGAAGTATCTGGTCTGCCTTGACAAACTCTGGCCTAATGAGCGATACTTCAGACCCAGTGTCTCTGAATCCCATTAGTTCTTGACCCTTTACTTTGATCACCCGCAAATAATCTCCATTAGACTCTTTCTCAGTACTCCATACACGCATTATCTTCACAGGCTCTTCCTGTGCATGTGGAGACTGTCTTTCTTCATGTGGAGATATTTGCCTAACCACCTTAACTGGCTTTGGTGGTGTAACTGGCCTTTTCTGGGTGTTTAACTTGGGACAAGCCGTTTTCTTATGACCCTCTTGATGGCAGAAGTAGCAGACAAGTTTTCCTGTGGCAATCTCTGGAATGCGGTCCCTCCTGACAGGATTTTGGTTTCCTACGTCAGTTTTCTCTTTTGGAACCCATTCCCTCGGTCTCTTGGTGGCTCCTGAGCCATGACTCACATTCCAGTCATGCTCCATCTCATCCAACCAAGCCGCGAGATCTGACACTTGTTTAATCTTCTTGTCCCTAACAAACCACCTCATTTGAATGGGAATCAGTCGATAAAACTGCTCCATACCAACTAAGTGTTTTAACTCCTCAAAAGTGGTTGTTTTACTCCCTTCCAGCCATCTATCTAAGGCTTTTTCCATTCGGCTTCCCAGTTGTGAAAAGGTTTCTCCTGGCTTCCTTTTGATCTCCCTGAACATCTTTCTACTTTGTTCAGGAGTCAAGCCAAATCTCAGCTTCACCCTTTCCTTAAATATGAGGTAATTCCCGCTCTCTGACTCTCGCAGATCAGCATAAACCTCATTAAGTTCCCCACAAAGCAGGGGCCTCAGGTACACCATCATTTTATCTTCAGGTACCTGAAAATCATGAGCAGCCCGTTCATATGCAGCGAGAAATGACTCAACGCAATCCCCTTTTACATATCGGGGAAAGTTCTTTAACACCCTTTGCATGTTAGAGTCTTGCTGTTGGCCTAAGTTAGGAGTTCTCTCATGTTCTCTAAATTGTAGTTCTGCCATTCTCTCTTCATGTCTCAAACGTTCTCTTTCTCTTTCAGTCTCAACTTGTATTCTCTCTCTTTCAGCCTGAATCTTTTCTCTTTCTCTTTCAGCCTGCATCTTCTCTCTTTCCAATTCCATCATTCTTTCCCTCTCCCTTTCTTGAAACTCAAGTTCTCTCAACTTCATTTCCAGCCTAAGCTTTTCAATGGCTAAAGAGGTAGATATCTGTTCTTGTCTACCCTCTGGTACTTGGGTCTCAGTCCCCTCAACTACAGAACCCTCAACTACTGAAGCTGTAGTTTCCCCTTCTCTCTCTGGAACTTCAGGGGTGCCCTTCTTTGTCTTTGGTGGTGCCATGGCTTAAGGTGTTGTAAAATGGTGGTAGAGGTGTTCTCTCTCTGAGGTAATCCTTGGTGTCACGTTTTGACAAAATTTTACCTCAGGATTTACACACAAATGCCCTGGATTGAGGTGTTACACGAATCCCAACCGCTGCAAACCAATTATAAAGGACCCTTCGTGAGGGCAGGGGCAAAATAATCCCAACCACTCTCTGGTCCTTTCTTCAGCTAATAAAGGAATTCAAAATCCCCACTTCGAGTCTAATATGGTCTGAGGAGAGATGTCACCTTGACAAACCAAATAACTTCGCTGCCACCAAATTAAATAAATCACAAACCCTCTTAGCTGCTATTAAGGGTATCAGGTTGTTTTTTTTTAAAAAAAAAAACCAGTTAAAAAGGCTTTTTTACTCCACCATTCAGTATACGAACAAGGGCTTCCTAAAGGGGAAAACAGGAGAGGCTGTTTGCATTAGGAAAGGGACTCAAAACCAAAATAATGGTGCTTGAGACAGGCTTTTGTTTTAAAAAGAATAAGAAAGAGTTTATTGTTTACAAGTTATCTTTAACAAGCAGAATGCTGGTACAGAAGCTTGAATGGTTACAGAGAAAGTGTTGTTGCTGCTTGAATCGTAATGGTTTCGTGAGAGAAATGGTCTATCTTTGTTACAGTTACTCAAAATATAAACACCCAGCTATTCTATATTCTTCAGAAATAGCTGACACCAGTCTGTCACAGCTAACAGTACTGTACAGACCCTAGGCAATCTGCCTATATTACACAGAGACTTCTAACAACTGCAATTCTATTCTCTATTCTCTTCTTCAGAACTAAGCTGCATTACTCACTAACAGAACTGAACTCTCTAACTCCCAAAGCTGAACTAAACTAAAGTTATCTCTTCTCTCCTTTTCCCTCCAAGTCACTATCTCCGCCCCTAACCTTTAAACCAATCCCTGCTGTTGCTGGGCTGGCCCAGGCGTCAGCCACTCCCCCTACTGGCTTGGAGTTTTTCCCTGCTCCAAAATGGCTCCAACAACTTACTGCCAGGCCTTTCCTAACTGAAACCACCCAGCCTGCTTTCTGGGCCCTGCCAAGATAGCCAAGTAGGTAAGGGATCTTTACACAGATCTCCTCAAGAGCAATGATGTTTTGAGGCTGTCGCTGGGCAACACGGACTTTCAACTCCCTCCAAAGGTTTTCTGTAGGGTTGAGATCTGGAGACTGGCTAGGCCACTCCAGGACCTTGAAATGCTTCTTACGAAGCCACTCCTTTGTTGCCCTGGCAGTGTGCTTGGGATCATTGTCATGCTGAAAGACCCAGCCATGTTTCATCTTCAGTGCTCTTGCTGATGGAAGGAGGTTGCACTCAAAATCTCACGATACATGGCCCCATTCATTCTTTCATGTATACGGATCACTCGCCCTAGTCCCTTTGCAGAGAAACAGCCCCAAAGCATGATGTTGCCACCCCCGTGCTTCACAGTAGGGATGGTGTTCTTTGGATGCAACTCAGCATTCTTTCCCCACCAAACATGACAAAGTGTTGTGTTTCTGCCAAACAGTTCTACTTTGGTTTCATCTGACCATATGACATTCTCTCAATACTCTTCTGGATCATCCAAATGCTGTCTAGCAAGCTTCAGTCGGCACCGGACATGTACTGGTTTAAGCAAGGGGACACATCTGGCACTGCAGGATCTGAGTCCCTGGCGGCGTAGTGTGTTACTCATGGTTGCCTTTGTTATGTTGGTCCCAGCTCTCTGCAGGTCATTCACTAGGTTCCCCCATGTGGTTCTGGGATTTTTGCTCACTGTTCTTGTGATCATTTTGACCCAACGGGGTGAGATCTTGCTAAGAACCCCACATCGAGGGAGATTATCAGTGGTCTTGTATCTCTTCCATTTTCTAATTATTGCTCCCACAATTGATTTCTTCACATCAAGCTGTTTGCCTATTGCAGATTCAGTCTTCCCAGTCTGGTGCAGGGAGATAATTTTGTTTCTGGTGTCCTTTGACAGCTCTTTGGCCTTCACCATACTGGAGTTTGGAGTGTGACTGCTTGAGGTTGCGGACAGGTGTCGTTTATACTGATGACAAGTTCAAATAGGTGCCATTACTACAGGTAATGAGTGGAGGACAGAAGAGGCTCTTCAAGAAGAAGTTAAAAGTCTGTGAGACCCAGAAATCTTGCTTGTTTGTAGGTGACCAAATACTTATTTTCCACCATAATTCGCAAATAAATTAGTTTAAAATCAGACAAAGTTATTTTATGGATGTGTTTTCTTATGTTGTCTCTCATAGTTGAGGTTTACCTATGATGTCAATTACAGGCCTCTCTCATCTTTTAAAGTGGGAGAAGTTGTACAATTGGTATCTGACTAAATACTTTTCTCCCCCACTGTATCTTGATAAAACTTACTGCTCGTACCACAGCAGGCCAAGTATGTTCTCAGTACCAAACCAACGGAGTTCAGTCCCAAACCAATTTTCTCTCCAGAAGTGTCCATTCAACAGAACAACAAATAGCAGGGAGGTGGGGGGGGGGGGGGGGCTTTGATTCTACAGTATGATGTGGGCTGTCACAGAGGTTGGAATTTTTCATTTACTCCATAGTGAAGATCACAGAGTTGGAAAAAAACTTCAGGGGCAATCCAGTATTACCCCATAATCAAAGCATTTCCAAAAGATAGCCACCCATTCCCTGTTAAAAAACCTCCAAAGAAGGAGACTCCAGCACACTCCCAGGCAGCCACATATTCCACTGTTAAACAGTTCTAACAGTCAGAGCATTCTTCCTCATATTCAGGTTTAATCCCTTTTTCTTTAAAGATGGTGCTAGGCAGGCCCGTAGCCAGGATTTTGATTCGGGGGGGCTGAGTCTAGGTGAAAGAGGGTCTACCCTAACAAACCTTTTGTATCGTTACCCCAATACCCCCATGCATATGGGATATATTGAGTATGGTGATCAGATCATGATATGAATAAACATAACAGTTTAAATAATGCACCAGTAAGGCCTTTTCGTGGACCACCATGAGAATTGGGGGGGGGGGCTGAAGCCCCTCAAGCCCCCCCCCCCCAGCTACAAGATGGCTCCATCTTGTGCACCAGCTGCGCCCATACCTTGGGAAGTCTGACTTGGCCACGGTAGTCCACGCTCTGGTTACATCCCGTATAGACTACTGCAACGCTCTCTACGTGGGGTTGCCTTTGAAGACTGCTCGGAAGCTTCAAATGGTCCAGCGTTCGGCAGCCAGGTTGCTAACAGGAGCGGCACTCAGGGAGCATACTACTCCTCTGTTGCGCCAGCTCCACTGGCTGCCAGTTTGCTACTGGGCACAATTCAAAGTGCTGGCGTTAGCCTATAAAGCCCTAAACGGTTCTGGCCCTACTTACCTCTCCGAACGCATCTCCTCCTATGAACCGACTAGGACACTAAGATCATCTGGGGAGGCCCTGCTCTCTGTCCCGCCTGCATCACAGGCACGCTTGGTGGGGATGAGAGACAGGGCCTTCTCAGTGGTGGCCCCTCAGCTGTGGAACGCCATGCCTGCAGATATCAGATCGGCCCCCTCCCTGCTGGCGTCTCGGAGAAAAGTGAAGACCTGGCTGTTCGAACAAGCATTTGATTAAACAGTGTAATTGAACATAGGAATACGGAATAATGGATGATGAGACTGGATTCTGATTTTACTGTTGAGGCGCTAATGATTGTTATACAGATGTTTAATGATTTATGTTACAATTACAGAATAATGGATGATGAGACTGGATTCTGATTTTACTGTTGAGGCGCTAATGATTGTTATACGGATGTTTAATGATTTGTTACAATTGTTTTTAACTGCCCTATACATGTCTTGTGATGTTTTGTATTGATGTTGTTCACCGCTTTGAGTCTCAGCCTGAGGGCTGAGAAAAGCGGTAGATAAATAAAGTAAGTAAATAAATAAATAAATAAATTTTGATCTCATTAAATGATAGCAGAAGAACATTGCATGGTTCAGTACTGGCTTATGTTGTGCCTTGTTCTGTACCCTGTGTTGACTGACGCTCTGTTGTAGTTGTTGAAGCAACCACAAGACAGAGAAGGGGACTTTTTTGTGCCACAAATCGCATTCAGATGTTTCTTTTCAAGGTAATGCATATCATTAATTTTGAGGACTTGGCAAGTAAATTTAACTATAAGAACCATTTGACTTTAGACATCTAAATAATATTTTAAAGCAACTTTCCAAGCTCTGGGTGAGCTACAATTACAACTGTTTAATTAATATGTAACAGCCATCAGAAATATGCAATATACAGTGAGCCAGATGCACAGATTTACAACAGCTGGACTCTGAGCCCAGTTCTGTGAATTGGAGTTTATAACCCTTTATTTTTGTGCCAGCCTTTTCCATCAAGTTAGACATTTGTGGAGAAATGCATCAGCTCTGGATGGATCCTGTATATTTGCTAAACAGGAAAGGATTATAACATGTAAATGCATATGATCCCCAAATCTGGTTCATATCCAACTTCCAGTAGAAACTTTCTGTATTTCAGCATTAAATGAAAACACAATAATGCCTTGAGTTTGCCTGCCTTAAATGCTGCCTATAGAAAATATTTCCAATCATTTGCATGCAATTTTTGCTCTACAAAGTGACTAATATTATTTATCTTCTTTGTCCTTGTGAAATTCTTTGAAGATGGAAAACTCCTTATTATTCCTATTTTTGAATAATCAGCCACACTAGAGAATAGGTGAAACCGATCTATTCAGAAATCTACTGCAATGAGATCTGAGGAGTTGTTTAGGCAGGACTTGAAGAACATTACCATATTTCTACAGATAAGCAAGCAAAGTGGGTGACACCAGTCTCAGTCACACATGCAAGAGCTATGCAGAAAAAGGTAAAAGAAATTAAAAATGGAAAGAATCAACTGCAGAAATAAAATGTGTCTACATTTTTTTCTCTTTACTGGCCATACATACAGATCAGCTGCCAATGGCCTGATGTCATGTTGCCAGGGCTCTACCTTTTTTAGGTAGAGATGAATCAAAACTCCCAGTTTAAACAAACAGTTTAATTAAAACAGCACGTACTTGCTGGCTGTTTTTATAGTCGAAAATATAAAACACAAAGATAGCACACAGCTACAGAATAAACAAAAACTGATAGCAAAAATAACTTCGTAGTCAAAAGGGTCCAGTCCAATGGTCAAATGCCAAGAGTTCAATAACAGAGTCCAGGGATCAAGAGTCTATACCATAGTCAAAAGCCAGTCCAAAGGTTCAAGGTTCCAGGATTCCAAGATTACAGGAGACAGGTCAGGATACCAAAAATCCAACAGACCAGGGGAAAAACCAGCAGCATCCACCACCAAAATGCAACAAATACTTTTCTCCCAAAGATAAGTATCAAAGTTAGCTCCTTAAATCCAGTAACACCCAGCTGCAACCCATCTCCTGCACACCTCCACCCTTAATTGCTTTTACCTGTAAACTGTTACTAACAAAATACTCAGCCCTTTAGAACCAAGACTTACATTAACCCTTCCATCACCAACTGCCAGGTCTACCACCACCAACCACCATCAACTATGGAACATATCGCACCTCACAACCAAATAACTAACTTGGTCACACAGATTCTGCATGTCACAACACACCTTTCCCCCCAGTCTTCCTTATGGTCCTGTTAAATATTAAAGGGAATGGGTTTTCTTTCCACAATCTTCCTCCAAGATATATGTATATCTACAACCAGACCTGCAAATTAAGTTCATGTTTTCTTTCCATTAAACAAAGCATGAGAAGTGCAAAATCTACTAAGTGAGGCAAATAACATAGTATGACAATAATAATATAATACTACTTTATTTATATACCACTCTGTCTCCCCTAGGGGACTAAGGGCGGTTTCCAAGTAGGCAAAATAGCACAAAAGACATAGAGAGTGAAACATAAACATAGGTATAAAATTATTAACACAACATAAACATTAAAAACCACTCTTCTTTCATGCAAGGTAGGCTACTTGGGACCCGAATTTCAAAAAAAAAAAAAAAAAGAAAAAGAAAAAGAAAAAAAAGAAAAGAAAGGGGGGAGGCCTAGGCTGTTGAGAGGGCTGGGCCAAGGTTAGTGCAGAAAAAAGAAGCATGAGGCCAGTTGTTGTTGTTCATTCATTCAGTCGTCTCCGACTCTTAGTGACCTCATGGACCAGCCCACACCAGAGCTCCCTGTCGGCCGTCACCACCCCCAGCTCCTTCAAGGTCAGTCCAGTCACTTCAAGGATGCCATCCATCCATCTTGCCCTTGGTCGGCCCCTCTTCCTTTTACCTTCCACTTTCCCCAGCATAATTGTCTTCTCTAGGCTTTGCTGTCTCCTCATGATGTGGCCAAAGTACTTCAACTTTGTCTCTAGTATCCTTCCCTCCAATGAGCAGTCAGGCTTTATTTCCTGGAGGATGGACTGGTTGGATCTTCTCGCAGTCCAAGGCACTCTCAGAACTTTCCTCCAGCACCACAGTTCAAAAGCATCTATCTTCCTTTGCTCAGCCTTCCCTAAGGTCCAGTCCTCACATCCATAGGTTGTGAGAATACCATGGCTTTGACTAGGCAGATCTTTGTTGCCAGTGTGATGTCTCTACTCTTTACTATTTTATCAAGACTGGACATTGCTCTCCTCCCAAGAAGTAAGTGTCTTCTGATTTCCTGGCTACAGTCTGCATCTGCAGTAATCTTTGTGCCTAGAAATACAAAGTCTGTCACGGCCTCCACATTTTCTCCCTCTATTTTCCAGTTGTCAATCATTCTTGTTGCCATAATCTTGGTTTTTTTGACATTTAGCTGCAACCCAGCTTTTGCGCTTTCTTCTTTCACCTTGATTAGAATGCATGAGGCCAGAGGAATGGTAAAGTGCAGAAATGGTCCCAGCAACGGTCATACTGGGGGCTGGGGCCACTCATTCCCAGAGCCTATTAAAGGACTAAACAAAAGATCTGGGCTGGAAGAAAAAGTGTTCTGAGTGGACAGAGGCCCACGGAAATGGATGGGGTGTAAGGCCAAGTCCCAACTGCTGGCTGGAGCCTGGGATTTGTGACTAGTCATTTTCAACAGCCTGATGAAACCATCAAGTTCTTTTTTTTTTGTATAATCTTTATTGAGAATTTTTTCTTTTTTAAAATACAGTTAAATGAGATAGAATTAATATAGAATAGATAGAAGAAAAGAAAAGAAAGTAAGAGAAAAAAATTAAATAAATAAAAAAGGAAGGAAAAAAAGTAGCTAAAAACAGAGCCAGGAGAGACTTGGTGCGCATCTCCTTCATTGACTTCCTGTGTATCTTGTGTATTATTACATTTCCATTCTTTTGTTTCAAGTAATTTGTCACTCTTGTCCAATTAGTTTCTCTTATTGGGGTTCCTTTATTTTTTGATATCAAATATGTTAATTTGTCCATGTTTCTAATATCTACGATTTTCTCTATCCAATCCTTAATCTCTGGGATCTCTTCCTTCTTCCATAATTTTTCATAGCAAATTCTTGCAGCCGTATTCAGTAAAAAAAGGAGTTTATTCATATTTTTATCTAACTTTTGGTCTATTATCCCTAGTAAATATATCTCTGGTTCGAACGGTAATCTTATAGGTAGCATTTCCTGTAATGTTTTGTGAATTTTTCTCCAATATATTTTAGATTTTGTACACAACCACCACATGTGGAAATATGATCCCTCAATCTTTCCACATTTCCAGCATTTTGTATTTACACCTTTATAGCAATTTCCTAATTTTGGAGGGGTCATATACCATCTATGTGCATTTTTAAGCCAATTTTCCTTTAAGTCTATTGCATACGTATATTTAATCTTTGTTCTCCATATTTTTTCCCATTCTTCTTTTTTCTCTCCTATGTTTTCATTCCATCTTTTTATGTATTTTTTCTTCCTTTGGTTCCATGCTCCATTCTACTATTTTGTATAATTTTGTTATGATCTTTCTTTCAGATTTTAGTATGTTATCCCAAAAGGTATCTTGTTCCTGAAAACCTTTTTCTTTATCTTTCTTAAAGCATTTCTTTATTTGCTTATATTGGTACCACAATATTTTTTATTTATCATGTTCATTTCCTGTTGTGTCTTTGTTACTATCACGCCTTCTTCTTTCTTTAATAATTCTTTGTATTTTGGTCAACTATTCCATCCCAGTTCCCTCCTTTGTGGAAACCATCAAGTTCTTATGCAAAAAAGGGGAGTGATGGAGCCTACCTTATCTCCCTGGAGAGGGTGTTCCAGAGATGGGGGGGGCACCACCAAGAAGGCCCTCTACCTTCTCCTCACCAGCCAGACTTGAGATGGTGGAGGGAGTGAGAGAAAGGCCTCCCTGGTGGATCTTAGAGACAAGTCAACGTCTTTTGCCACTCTGTGCTTCCTATTATATACTAAAGTTCAGAACAGGGAATACAGTAAGCTTCCAGAAAGATATAACCTAAGAGGAGATATATTTTTATCCTTTTTATTTACCCTGTATTTGTTCCTTGTAAGCATACTTGCGGAAGGAACTTGATTGCATTATTATTACAGTGGTCTTTGATGGTGATTACTCAAACATCCCAATATGTTCAGTGGAATTTCCTCCCATGTAAGTATTCATAGGATTGCATAACATGCTACTGGACCTTCAAAAGAATTCATGAAGAATTCCATTCTTTTTCTGCAACAGTTGTATATTGAAGTGGGAAGAGCTTAGGGTCATTTCAAGCATTTATTTCAGATGCCCATATTTAAAATAACCTTTGGATATCTTGCTTTGGATATGCTGAGCATGCTAACCTTAATTGAAAGTTGCCTTGCAATGCCTTAGTATTTAATTAGAGAGTTCAGAGCAAACCATGAAATGTGTGTGGCGGAGGATGCAAGGTGCCAGTGTTTTTATGACTGTGTGTACACAGAGAGAAAGTTTCTTTTGCTCCAATATTTCAAAGCATTTTCTGCAGCCTACTATATCTTCTTACACTGTTTGGTTGTTTTCAAGACTGATGATGAGTTTAAAACACTTTATCACCACATCAAGGTTGAGAAATCTAACACAAAAGGTGATAAATATCCCCCCTTCACAAATTCTGCAGATCTTGCCCCGTCTAGACAGGAAGGAATGAGTAATGAAATGGACCGATCAAACTGCACAGGTTTTCAGGGATAGGTGTTTTAGCAAATGTTTCATTTCCCATCAGTTTACTCTTTGTGGAGCTCTGACATTCTAATGCTTCCTTTATTATTTCTGATTTAAAAGTTGTGATTGATACACTCCCATCTAATCCTCAGAAGGCCAAGGAGTGCTCAAAGACACAATCGTTCCATTCATCTTTGTGCTTCCTTTGTCCTGAAATAGAAGAAGGTTCAGGACCAAAGCTAGCAATCCCACTGCGCTGGGCCTAACCAAGCTCCCCCTTCCAATATTTGTCAGAAGAGACTTCTCAGCAAATCAGAGGGAGGCAGAGCAAGGGAAATGTGAACAAAATATAAACATCACAAGAGCCTGGTGGGATCAGACCAGAGGTCTTTCTATTCCAACATCCTGTTTCCCAGTAGCCAGTCAGAAACTTATGGGAAGTCCAGAAGTAATGAAAGCAGTCCATTGCTCTGTAACAGCAATAGCAGTTTGTGGACTCTGCCTCTGAACTTGGAGGCTCAGCAGAGCCACTGTGACTTCTCCATGAATTTGTTACGTTCTCATTAAGAATCTTGTAGTCTTGGACTGACCTTGAAGGAGCTGGGGGTGGTGACGGCTGACAGGGAGCTCTGGCGTGGACTGGTCCATGAAGTCACGAAGAGTCGGAGACGACTGAACGAATGAACAACAACAATCATCAGCATCACTATCTCATGGCAGCTAATAATACAAATCTGTAATTTTCTCAATATGACCATATGAAGGAAAACAATATGTCTGGCTATTCCCAGTGGCTATCGGTATACCCTATGATGTACTTCCGTTCTTTAAAATAAAGACTCTTGAGACAGGATTAAAGTTAACCAAATAAGTTTACTGGAAACAAAAGGTGAAGTTAACTTCAGTCAGGGTTCTTGAAAGGCGAATCAAAATAAATATTTGTGCTGGTACAGCTATACCAGAAGCTCCCACTTTATTTGCCTTGTATTAAGTGTTTGCTTGCAGCCCAAGGCTTGGGATTCTGCAGAAGGGTGGCTTCCTGTTAAAGTTTGCAGTTATAGGGCAGGCCCCCTGTCCATCATCATTAAGTTTGATTCCGCCCCCTGTTCAGGACAATTGAGAAGGGAAGGGAGCCATTTTCAGTCAGTCTCAGCAAGGAAAGTCAATGTACAGGACGTATACAGACTTCTCCTGTACAAAGGCTTCAACCCTTAAGACTTCCTGGGAGAGAACAGTCTTAAGAGCATCTAAAGATTCCCAAAGGTTTCCAGGGAAACAGCCTTACAGCCCCGAGGAATTTCGGAGGGAATAATAGCTTTAAACATCAAGAACTCCAGCTAAGTGATTACAGGCCTACTGGTAGGTCCACTTGGTTTTGAGACGCAGTTCAGCCCAGTAGTGGATCCACATCAGTTAGGTTTAGGATCACAGTTAGCCTGGGAGAAGTTTGGAAAGAGATTTTCCTTTAGAGTAAAAGTAACAGTTAGAAGCCACCAGTTGCACAAAAGCCTGGAAGCATTTGTTTAACCTTTTGAAGACAAAAGAAGTTTCTGTTGATTGTTCACCAATAAAAGACTTTGTTATATTTTACAAGCCCTCTAGAGACTGTTTATAGTGAAAATCCTTAAGAATTTCTCTTCGGACCTCGTGGCTTCCCGCTGGGCTAAAGTTGCACGTCTTGTTTTAAAGGCAATTCATTTCAGGCCCAGAACAATATTACAAAGACAAAGTTCGTTGATTGAACTTAATTACACTGGTTATGTCACGTTGCCAGGGCTCTACCTTTTCAGGAACAGATGAACCAAACAAAAACCCAGTTTGTGTTAAACAATTTAATTAAAACAGCACTTACTTTCTGGCTGTTTCAGTAGTCCAAAACATAAAACATAAAGATAGCACTTAGCCACAGAATAAACAAAAACTGATAGCAAATGCTATGCCGTAGTCAAAGGGTCCAGTCCAATGGTCAAACGCCGAGAGTTAAATAAACAAAGTACAGGGATCAAGAGTCTATACCGTAGTCAAAAGCCAGTCCAGAGGTTCAAGGTTCCAGGATTACAGGAGACAGGTCAGGATACCGAAAATCCATCAAACCTGGGGGAAAACCAGCAACATCTACCACTAAAATAAGACAATACTTTTCTCCCAATATCAGCCCCAAGGTTAGCTCCTTAAATCCAGTAACACCCAGCTGCAACCTATCCCCTGCATGCCTCCACTCTTAATTGCTTTTACCTGTAAACTCTTACTTTCAAATAACTCAGCCCTTAAGACTTACATTAACCCTTCCATCACCAACTGCTAGGTCTGCCGCCACCAACCACCATCAACTGTGGGACATGATACATGACAGGTAATAAGCACTTGATTATATTCATAAAATATGAGATAAAATATAGGACTATATTATTGGTAAATACTTGCTTATATTGGCTTCAGTAAGGTACTTGGCTATTAATATAACACAGAACTAAAATGGTGAAGTACAGAACTATAACAACTATAGTAAAGGTACAAGTTATATTGATAAAGTTGTCAAGACCCAGGCAGACCAGCAAGGCAAGACGGCAGTTAAGGAGTTAAACAAAGGTCTTTAATGTCCATTAACATAAGAAAAAGGGCTCTTAAATCAGAGCTGTAAACACAAAAGGGCTTGCGGCTTGCAAGAATGTAAACAAACCAAGTCCCAGTCAGTCCTCATTGGGAAAAGGAAAGCAACAAACACAGGCAGAAACGCTTGATTTCAGCAGCAGAAACTCAGTCCATTCCAAGTCCAAACAAAACAGCAAACAGGAATCCGCATGAGGAGCGGTCCAACGAAGTCACCAAGGGATAAGCAGAAGCGTAGAGTGGTCAGGCAGTCCGAGGGTCAGGGCAGGAGATGAGACTCACGAATCCAGTTCCAGGCAGGGTCGTCCACACAAACAGGAATCCACGAAGCTGAAAGCAGGAACTCAGGGCAAGAGTTAAACACAAGGCACACGGTATCATGACACTTTGAACTCTGCAACTAGTCTACTCCCAAACTGCTCCTTAAATCTCATCCGAGTCGCTGGAGTTACTTTCAGGTGCGTCCATCTCCACAGGTGAATCCCGACTTCTCCATTGCTGCCATTCTGTACTTGGGACTGCATCCTGCAAAGTAGTATCTGAAACCCAAGTGTCAGTAAAACCCAGAAACTCATCGCTAGAGGTGGGAGCATTAACCACATCTAGCACTTCCTGAACCTTGGTCCAGTCCAGCTCTTCCTCTTCGCTGTCAAACTCCTCACAATCAGCTACATCTCTAAGGCGTTTAGAAACAGATCCCACATCACTATCCGAGCTGCTTGCTACTCGCTTTACACCGCGGTAATCCTCCACCTCCATTTCCTCGCGAGTAAACCCCTCGAAATCCTCCTCATCTGTAGGCTCTAAGAACAAGTCTCTAATACGCTTCAGCTGCTGCTGGGCGTCTTCTGCTTCCAAACGTCGCTTCCTTCTACTACTACTAGTAGGTACATGAGACAGATGCTGAATCACAACAAAAGTACTAAGATGGTCAGTACTAGCTATGCTGATGGTATAGTACAAGCTATGCTGACTATAAGGTAAATACAAGCTATAGTAACTCCAGGGGCGGCTCAACCCATTACGTGAAGTAAGCATTCACAGTGTAGTTGATTTTGCCCAGGGGCGCTCTTGAGGTGTTCTTGGGGGAAAATAGACCTTGACATATGCGAGTTGTAGTTACTGGGATGTATAGTTCACCTACAATCAAAGAGCATTCTGAACTCCACCAAGGATGGAATTGAACCAAATATGGCACACAGAACTCCCACGGCAAACAGAATATATCAGTTATATATCAGTTATTGGTTGGGGGGTCGGGGAAAAATACTGTTTGCTTACCGTTGAAAATTACCTAGGGCTGCCTCTGAGTAACTCTGTGCTATAATGGTAAATATAAGCTATAGTTGGTATGTACATGCTATAGAATGCCTGTTTGGATTGCCAGGCCAAGGAACCCAGGCAATTTCTAGCCTTCTACTCTAAAAATCTGGCTCAGAATTAAAAGGAAGGAAAAGCCTTTCTGACAAGTTCTGGGGCAAAAGAGCGAAACCAACTGAGACAGGCCTCTTGAGGAATTTAAGCTCCACCCCTAAAATGAAGGACAAATGGAACAGTCCACACCAAAGGGAGCGCAAAACAAGGAAATGAAACAGAGGAGGGAAAAAAACCTAAGCCAAGACATCACAGACCACAACTTGGACTTCATAGGCCTTTTGATATGTACAGTATTGGTTTTCCTTACTAATCCTTGACCTGGAGTCGACCTTTTTACAGTCATCTGCTGCACACTTCCAATCAACATTTTCATTGAGGACCCAAATTGCTTTCCTTCCATTAGTAAGAACATAAAGTTAGGATGTTTGCCCAGCATACCTCATTTTCTACCTACCTGAACTGGACCATACTTGCTATTTGGTTGCTAATTCAGCTAGTCTGGATAGATTTTTTTTCTAAGTTACTTAACATCTACTTGAGTTTCCATTGCTTTGAATAATGTGTCATCTACCAAATTTGGTGACTCACTACTTCCCTCCAACCTCATATCATTTACAAACAAATTAAAGAAAATGCTAGTCCCAAGACAAATCCTTGGTGAATGCAGTTTCAGCTGTGAGAAGAAGTAATTAACCTTTGCTCTTTCCTTGACCTTATTTAGCTAATTGCCAATCTGTCATTTGTAATTACATGACCCATCTACAAATCCAAACGGGAAAATCCTATATGTTTAACACGCCCAGGGTTTGATTCTTACCTTGAATATTTTGGAGGCTCATATTTCATTGATATGGGTAATACCTCCATTGAGGCCGTTACTGGATTGCTGCGTGCAAGCAGGTTGAGGGTGAATCCAGCAAAGATGGAGATCCTATGGCTGGGTCGACTGGGCAGTGGGGATATCCAGCTGCCTATCCTGGATGGCGAGGCGCCACGCCCGTCATCATTGGTAAAGAGTCTGGGAGTCCTTTTGGACCCTCTGCTGACGATGGAGGCTCAGGTCTCCGTTGTTAGCAGAACCGCCTTTTTTCCTCTGCGGCAGGCTAGACGGCTGGCCCCCTATCTGTCCAGGGACGACATAGCTACGGTGATCCAAGCCACGGTCATCTCAAGACTGGACTACTGTAACGCCCTCTACATTGGCCTTCCTCTGTCGGTGATCTGGAAGCTCAAGTTGGTGCAAAATGCAGCTGCTCAGCTTCTTGCGGGAATTCCAATGAGATGCCACATAACACCAATCTTACTGCAGCTGCCTTGGTTACCAATTGAGCACAGGATCACTTTCAAAGTGATGGTACTCATCTTTAAGGCCTTGCATGGTCTGGGGCTGATGTACCTGAGGGACCGCCTCACCCCCTACCAACCCCAGAAATCCCTTCGTTCTGAGGACCAAGATTTATTGGAAGTTCCCAGTTTTAAGACCTTGCGTCTAACAGCAACCATACGCAGAGCCTTTACAGCAGTGGCACCATAACTCTGGAATACTCTTCCTCCTGAAGTCCGTGCCTTGCGGGACTTATCAGCGTTCCGCAGGGCATGTAAGACATAGTTGCTTCGACAGGCTTTTGATCTTTGATATTGCTGTTTTTTAAATTGTTTTAGATTTTATTTATTTATTTATTTATTTATTTATTTCAAAGTTTTCTATATTGAGCTTCTCACCTCTTAGAGGGACTCAGCCCGGTTTACAACCATAAAAACATACAATCAGTAAAATATCATAGTTCATAATTACAATAACACATTTAAAATAACAACTATATTTAAAACTACGGTGGTCAGTCGTCATATTAAAAACAAGTATACCTCATCTTCCATCCACAATCCTAGGGTGCTGTCTCATTCATCGAAAGCCTGTCTCCACAACCATGTCTTCACCCGTTTCCTGAATGTCAGGATAGACGGGGCGGTTCTGACCTCCAGTGGGAGAGAGTTCCAGAGTCGCGGGGCCACCACCGAGAAGGCCCTGTCCCTCGTCCCCACCAGGCGCGCTGAGGCCGGTGGGACCGAGAGCAGGGCCTCTCCAGACGATCTTAATAATCTTGATGGTTCATAGGGGAGAATACGTTCGGAGAGGTAAACAGGGCCGGAGTCGTTTAGGGCTTTATAGGTCAACACCAGCACTTTGAATTGTGCTCGGAAGCTAATTGGCAGCCAGTGGAGCTGGTGTAACAGCAGAGTGGTGTGCTCCCTGTACCCAGCACCCGTTAGTAATCTGGCTGCCGAGCGTTGGACTTGATGCAGCTTCCGGGCAGTCTTCAGAGGCAACCCCACATAGAGAGCGTTGCAGTAATCTAAGCGGGATGTAACCAAAGCGTGGACTACCGTGGCCAAGTCAGACTTCCCAAGGTACGGGCGCAGCTGGCGCACAAGTTTTAGTTGTGCAAAAGCTCCCCTGGCCACCGCTGAGACCTGGGCTCCAGGCTCAGCGATGAGTCCAGGAGAACTCCCAGACTGCGAACCTGCGCCTTTAGGGGGAGTGTGACCCCATCCAGCACAGGCTGTAACCCCATACCCTGTTCGGCCTTACGACTGATTTTAGTCTATTCTTGTAAGCCGCTCCAAGCCCTAGGAGAGTGGTGGCATATAAGTTTGAATAATAAAATAAAGATTGCATTGTCAGTATGAACCCTGTATCCACAGAACCGATATTTGCGATTTCACTTCTACATGGTTTCACTTACTCACTTAGGTCCTCCTCTGCAAACTATACCCTCTTCCCAGCAACTCCATTGTTCACTCCACTAAAAATAATAGGGTTCACTATAATCTGTAGTTTCACATACTCATCCAAAGTTCAGGAATGCATCCTCCATAGATATGGGGGTTGTATTTTATTTCATATCCCCATTGTGTTCATTACCGTGATGGCCAATTCATCACTTGAACTACTTCTTAGGGAGCAGTGTCTCCATGAATATATAGACTAAGTTGGTGCTCTATTGACAAAATCTTTGAAAGCCCTGTGCCACTTTTCGGTTGAACAAGAAAGAAAAATAACTTAAGGATATCTTTGGAATTCCTGACTAAAGAATCAGAAAGGCATGGGATTCTTTCCTCTCAGTCTCCTCGGTTCCAGGAAAGTTGACAACCAATAGTGAAAGATTTCATGCCACCACTCCTAATTTATATATTCATGCAAGCAGTATTATGTTGCAGGCACAGGGGAAAATTTCTCTAAAGCATTAATTCTGAGAAACAGTACATTTCTGATTTACTGCACATAAACAGCACTCATCAGATTCAATTAGCCAGGCTGTGTATTTAAAGAGTCAGCAAATAACTGCTCTTGGAGATGATTTACTAAACATTCAAACAGAGGATTTTATCAAAGACTCTTTTAATACAGACTGACGATAGAAAAAAATATTTATTCAAGGGCTTAGCTGACTGTTGTTTAATGTAAATTATTTTGGTGCTTTGCAGTCAAAAATCCTGATTCCTTAGAGATCTCAGAGGGTGGGGTAGCCTGGAATATAACCTTAACTGCAATTGCATCGAAAACCAAATAAAAATCCAGTAGCATTTTTGAACTCTTAAATGCTTTACAGTTGAACATGGTTTTTGGTTTTTTTTTAGTTTTCAAGTCGAGTAAAAAAATCCTGATGAGTGGGTATATTTTGCAGCAGGCAATGATTCAGTTGATTGAGGTTTCCAATAGAGTACAATCCCAGTATTCATAGGGGATATGCTCCTGGACTTCATGTGATTGTACAATATCCAGATAATAGTGAACCCTACTGATGTGAACAACTTCTAGTCCCAGATTACCATTGAGACCCCTTTCACACAGATAAATAAATTCACATGCAACTCCTGGAACAATTCCATCAGTGCTGCCTCTGAAAAATCCTGCAAATCTCTTGGGAAGACAAGCGGACAAATGTCAGCATGCTGGAAGAAGAAAAGACCACCAGCATTGAAGCGATGGTCCTCTGCCATCAACTCCGCTGGACAGGCCATGTTATCCGGATGCCCGATCACCGTCTCCCAACACGGTTGCTCTACTCCGAACTCAAGAACGGAAAAGGGAAAGTTGGTGGGCAGGAAAAGAGATTTAAAGATGGGCTCAAAGCCAACCTTAAAAACTCTGGCATAGACACTGAGAACTGGGAAGCCCTGGCCTTGAGCACTCCAGTTTGAAGTCAGCTGTGACCAGCAGTGCTGCAGAATTTGAAGAGGCGTGAATGGAGGGTGAAAGAGAGAAACGTGCCAAGAGGAAAATTTCTAGGGGACCTGGGAATTAAGAGCAGTGCTATAGCAGGCAACAACAAAAGTAGGTACGGGTCTATGGCTGTTCATTTCTAGGGTCTATTAGAGGAAATTGCCTGGGTAATTGGTAGGAAGAATAAGGTAATATTCAACAATGTCTAGGGCTGAGCTAGGACTAGTCATTCTCAAAGGCTTGTTGAAGCCACCAGGTTTTCAAGCTCTTACAAAAGGAAGGGAGGGATGGGGCCTGTCTAATTTACCTAGGAAGGGCATTCCAGTGGCAGGAGGCCGCCATTGAGAAGGCCCTCTCTCTCGTCCCCGCCAATCGTACTTGGGACAGTGGTGGGAGCGAAAGGAGGGCATCCCCGGAAGATCTTAGAGTTTGCGCCAGTTCATAAACGGAGATGCGGTCGCAAAGAGAGGTGGTGTTGGGGTTCAGCCTCTGTGTGACCCTGTACCTGATTCTTTGATTGTATTTCCTGATGCCAATGTAGATGTCAATGTTGATTCTGAGGCCAATGTAGATGTTAATACTGATGATGGGTTGAATAGTGAAAATCCTACAACCTTGGAAAGTGAAAGTCAAAGTTTCCATGAGAATATTCATTCCGAACCAAATGGAGAAGTTTCACTCCCTTGCGGAGAAGTTTCACTCCCTTTTTCTCCAAGCCTAATGAGGGAAGGAGGGGGCAAATTTGGCAGAGCAGGGGAGAAGCACAAAGTTTACAGAGGTCAGAAAGATTGAGAGAAATGCAAACAAAAACTTCAGGCGTGTCTCGTAATAGATTTCTCTCCTTTAAGAGTGCTGGGTCTGAAGCTGCCTTCAGACCAGGCATCATTCCAGTTCCAAGTGCATGCCTGTGGAGGCCTCCTGATTCAAGTGGCTGGGTTTCTCGTAGTCTCTCAAGTTGTTCCAAGTGCCGTTAGCTGGGAGCTAGAAGATTTCATGATTCAACAAGGATAAATCATTGTTTGCTGTGTTTTTTTTATGGACTTGTTCATGGACATTGCTTGTTGCTGTTTTGCTATGGTTTTTATTTACCTCTGATTCTTCCTCTGCTTTGCATTCAACGTTTTTCAATAAAAAGGATTGTATTCCTGCAGTCAAGTGTGGTGGATTGTTGTCAAGAGGATCCAGTTTCCTGCTCTGGGTTACAACAGGTGGGGCACGAACCACTTAGGTCTTTATAGGTCATAACCTGTACCTTGAATTTGGCTCGGCAACTAATTGGCAGCCAATGAAGTTGTTTCAATAGGGGTGTAAAGGAGGTTAAGAGATCAGGGTCTCTTATTGCTCCTGTGTGACAGGAATATGCGAGGGTGTTACAAGTGATGAGAGAGAAAGGTGTGTGTATATGGTAGGTTTGCTGCCACCACCCCAAATCACTGTTTGAGGAATTGTCTAGTAGTTGTAGCTGAGGTAAAAAGTTCTTATACACCGGTTCCTCTTTTTTGGCTCCCTTTCTCTTGTGACTGGACTGCAGAGATGTAGAGGCTTACTGTATCTGGCTTTATATGACAAAACAAGGCTGAGGCAGATTAAAAGTAAACTAGAGAACAGGTTTATTGAAATGTTTGAAACAACTCATTACTGAGTGGTACGTATACGTAGTTGGTTTCTCAGGCACAAACTTATAAAATAAATGGTTGCTTAAGAAAGAGTAACTTTTCTTTGACGTGAGTTACTTTCCTCACACTATTCTATAACAAGTAACAGTGTTTTTCAGACCAGCCGCCCTGGCTGTCTGTGAGAGTAACTAGGTTCCTTCTAGACTACTCTGCACTGTAGGGAAATAAACCCACTTGTATTCTCTCCTAATACAAGTCAACAAGCCTTCCTTTGACCGCCCTGGCCAAACTACACTGTAGCACTTGCCCTCTATTATTCCCTAATTTCTCACTCACTCAGAAACTCTCTTCTCCCTGCCTGAAAATCCTAATCCTATCTCTTTCAGAGCAAATCCCTCTCTGACAGAAAGTACAGCCTTTTACACACTCCTTCAACTCCTCCACTAGGGGTCTGAGCCAATCAGGAGTTAGCTGACTCCTCCCCTTGCCTCTCTGCCTTACCAAAATGTCAGCTATCCTGAGCACCCTCCCAACATGGAGGCCTGCTCACTGACTCCCAGGCTGCGGCCTACGAAGCAAAGGTATGAGTTCACTACAAGGGGCATTGTATGCTCCCTGTGGTTTGCTCCAGTAAGGAGTCTGGCTGCCTCCCATTGGACCAATTTAAACTTCTGGGCTGTCTCCAAGGGCAACCCCACATAGAGCGCATTGCAATAGTCAGTTAATGAATGCATCCCTTCCCTTATTTTACTCAAGAATACTCAGTAGCCCATTCCTCAATAATTTTCCTCAGTCAGGGACAAAAGGATAATCAAAGACATAACTAGTAGCAAATCATTACATATTGACCACTGAGCATGTTGGGGCCATTAACTGGAATTGGGCAGTAAATGAACCTCTAGGGAAAGGCTTTCACTCTCTCCCAGTCCACCAGCTTTAGATGCCAAATACTTCTGAGGGTGCTTCCAGACAGGCCCTAAATCCCAGGATCTGATCCCAGGTTTTCTGTTTATCCCAGATTATCTGGCAGTGCGTACTCACTTAATCCAGTTTAAAGCCGAGATCCTGGGATATAGAGCCTGTCTGGAAGGGCCCTGAGTATCTCCAGGTAACATTGAAGGAAAAACCTTGTTTGGGACATGAGAGAGTTGCTGCCAGAATAAATGTGGATAATTCTGAGCTAGAAGGATCAAGGTAGGTATCACTGGTGGAAAGGTTCAGTATGGGAATTTCTTTCCTTCCCACCAGAATTTGCTCCTCAAGTTCCACATGCCTCTCAAAACATTTTACGGAAGTTGTGGAGACTTTGGTTTATATATCTGGCTTAAATATTTTTCTGACCCTTAAAGTCAGCCCAGTGTCAAATCTCACAATGAGAAAAGTGGTCGACAGTGAGAAACACAAAGAGGAAAAGTCAATCCCATGGGACAAGTGCTCAGATTAGCCAGTTCTCCTATGATTATTTCTCACAGTGGTTTGGGCTGCTTGGCTTAAATCTATTATCATTAGTGACTCATTGGATGACTGATCTTAACCAAGGCTGTGGCCTTTTGTACAAAGCTGCAATTCCCGTTGAGTTTCCTTTTACTATGGGGGAGGAAGATCCCATAGCGGCTGCAATGTATCTGATTGCTGAAAAGATACAGCCACTGTAATGTGTCAATGAAAGCTAAAGCTAATTTAGGATGTGTTTTTTCATGAGCCAGGCAAGCTATGAAAAACTGAGATCAATTTCCATTGAAGAATAGGAAAAGAATAGATGAAGAACAAAAGACAAAAGAAGATACACTCAAAGGACTTAAAGTGAAAATTGTTAAGAATTTCAATATTTTATGAAATGTGTGTTAAAGAGCCAGATGAAGACTTAGTTGTAATAATGATAAGCTTTGTAAAATAACTCCCCATACCCCAACAACTTCCACTCTCTTTGTTTTCTCCTTGCGACATATTGTTGTTCATTCATTCAGTCGTTTCTGACTCTTCGTGACCTCATGGGCCAGCCCACGCCAGAGCTCCCTGTCAGCCGTCACCACCCCCAGTTCCTTCAAGGTCAATCCAGTCACTTCAACTGCAACATATTAGATATTTGTAAAGATGCAACTAACCAATACCAAATCTATTATCCCCAAACTTTTGCTTTGTTCCTCCCTTTTCCCTCTACCCCTCACTTTCCTAGTAAAAAATAAAATAAAATGCCCCCTCCCGACAAAGGTAGCTGCCACTCCCACATTTTTTTCATCTACGTTGTACGATGGAGTCCTTCTGCTTCTGTTGTTGTTCATTCGTTCAGTCATCTCCGACTCTTCGTGACCTCATGGACCAGCCCACGCCAGAGCTCCCTGTCAGCCGTCATCACTCCCAGCTCCTTCAAGGTCAGTCCAGTCACTTCAAGGATGCCATCCATCCATCTTGCCCTTGGTCGGCCCCTCTTCCTTTTACCTTCCACTTTCCCCAGCATAATTGTCTTCTCCAGGCTTTGCTGTCTCCTCATGATGTGGCCAAAGTACTTCAACTTTGTCTCTAGTATCCTTCCCTCCAATGAGCAATCGGGCTTTATTTCCTGGAGGATGGACTGGTTGGATCTTCTCGCAGTCCAAGGCACTCTCGGCACTTTCCTCCAGCACCACAGCTCAAAAGCATCTATCTTCCTTCGCTCAGCCTTCCCTAAGGTGCAGCTCTCACATCCGTAGGGAATACCATGGCTTTGACTAGGCGGATCTTTGTTGCCAGTGTGATGTCTCTACTTTTTACTATTTTATCGAGATTGGACATTGCTCTCCTCCCAAGAAGTAAGTGTCTTCTGATTTCCTGGCCACAGTCTGCATCTGCAGTAACCTTTTCTAGGTGCAAAGATTACTGCAGATGCAGACTGTGGTCAGGAAATCATAAGACGCTTCTGTACTCGCATGCAATTGTGAAATTGTTTAAAATAATTTAGAAACATGGAGCAATGGAAGTGCAAGAAGACAAGGTTATGAGGAATTATGAGGGTATGTGGAAGTATGAATGCAGGACTTCAGATCAGTGAATTGAAGCAATTGTGTAAATGGAGAGAGGTGCAATAATGAGGGTCTATGCACAAATGATATTGCTTGTAATCTGTTATTACTACAGTTGGCCCTTGGTATCTACAGATTCTGCATCCATGGATTCAACTATACGTAGCTTGAAAAGAGTAAAAAAATAAAATTAAAAAGGAAGCCATGCCTTTTCCATTTTATAAAAGGGGCAACATTTCACTGTACCATTGAACTAACTGGACTTGAACATCTACAGATTTTGGTACTCATGGGAATCTTGGATCCAAACCCCAACCGAACCAAGGCCCAGCTGTTTTTAAATACTGTTTTTTAAGATTATGAACTGCTTTACAAATAAATAATACAAAAGCATATAAGCTTGAAAGCACATGCAGAATGTCTTTTTTGTGGTCTTAAAGATAAGTGAGTATGGAGAGAAGAGTGAATGAAGGATAGTCAAAAGAGATAATAATAATAATAATAATAATAATAATAATAATAATAATAATAATAACAACACTTTATTTGTACCCCACTATCATCTCCCCCAAGGGACTCGGTGTGGCTTACATGAGGCCGAGCCCAAACACACAATACAAGCAATAATCACAACAATACAAGCAATTAAAATAAAACATAAACATATAACATTATCAATAAGACAAAATACAATTAAAACTATGGGAAGGCCAAATGTAAAATTAAAATTGGAAATAGTGCTGAACATGGATGAACAGGTGATAGTGGCATTTGTGGAGAGATATATGGGCAGACCTAAAAATGTAAAGTGCTTTAGAGGGACAAAGTGCTATGGGATCATTAATCCAGGAAGGCACGCTGGAACAACCACGTCTTCAAGCTCCTCCTGAAAACTGCCAGAGTTGGGGCCTGTCTGATGTCCTTAGGGAGTAATCATATGTGACCACTGTAATCATATGATTGTATTTTTGCCATTTTAATTGTTTCAATGTTTTAATGTTTTAGTGTGATTTAGAAATATGATGTTTTAATGACGGTCTTTAATATTGATGTTGGAAACTGGCCCGAGTCCCTCGAATGGAGGTGAGAAGACTGGTATACAAAACTATCAAATAAATAAATAAAATAAATAGGGAGTGAGTTCCAGAGTCGAGGGGCCACCACCGAAAGGCCCTCTCTCTCGTCCCCACCAATCGCGCCTGCGATGCTGTCGGGATCGAGAGCAGGACCTCTTCAGATGAACGAAGAGATCGTGTGGGTTCGTATACAGAGATGCGGTCACGCAGGTAGGCAGGTCCAAACCGTTTAGGGCTTTGTAGGTAAGAACCTGCACCTTGAATTGGGTCCGGTAAATGAATGGCAGCCAGTGGAGCTCCTTGAACAGGAGGGATGACTGCTCCCCGTAAGGAGCCCCAGTTAACAATCTGGCTGCCACCCGTTGGATCATCTGAAATTTCCGAGCCGTTTTCACGTAGAGTGCATTGCAGTAATCTAGTCTAGAAGTGACTAAGGAGTGGACCACCATGGCCAGATCCGCCTTCCCGAGGTATGGTCGCAGTTGGCGCACAAGTCTTAATTGTGCAAAGGCCCTCCCGGCCAACACCGACGCCTGAGCCTCAAACGTAAGTGAAGATGCCAACTTTCAGCACATTATAATTGTTAAAAAAATAAATGAGTGTACTGTAATGAATAGCATGTAATCTTGTAATATGCCCCATGTAATTTATTTATTTATATATATACAGTCAGTGCTTCAGATCCTTGGAGTCTATATCAGTGTTTCTCAACCTTCCTAATGCCGCGACCCCTTAAAACATTTCCTCATGTTTTGGTGACCCCCAACTATAACATTATTTTCGTTGCTGCTTCATAACTGTAATTTTGCTACTGTTATGAATGGTAATGTAAATATCCAATATGCAGGATGTATTTTTATTCACTGGACCAAATTTGGCGCAAATACCCAAAACACTCAAATTTGAATACTACTGGGATTGGGTAAGGGATTGATTATGTCATTTGGGAGTTGTAGTTGCTTTCATTTATAGTTCACCTACAATCAAAGAGCATTCTGAACTCCACCAATGATGGAATTGAACCAAACTTGGTACACAGAACTCCCATGACTAACAGAAAATACTGGAAGGGTTTGATGGGCATTGACCTTGAATTTTGGAGTTGTAGTTAACCTACACCCAGAGAGCACTGTGGACTCAAACAATGATGGAACTGGACCAAACTTGGCAAGAATACTCAATATGCCCAAATGTGAACACTGGTGGCATTTGGGGAAAATAGACATTGACAGTTAGGAGTTGTTGTTGCTGGGATTTATAATTCATCTACATTCAAAGAACATTCTGAACCCCACAAATGATAGAATTGGCCCAAACTTCCCATGCAGAACCCCCATAACCAACAGAAAATACTGTGTTTTCTGATGGTCTTTGGCGACCCCTCTGACACCCCCTTTCAACCCCCTTTGGGGTCCTGACCCCCAGGTTGAGAACCACTGGTCTATATCCATTGATGGCTTGAAAATATTCAGTGTAATCAGATACATTGCCTGTAGAAGTGCCAGATACAATGAGACAGGCTAAGCATGGCTTCTTATCTTAACATTATCCCCAAAAAAGTTTGCACCCTTGGGGCAGTCTATCAAGATGTGTTTAAACAAGTAGAAGTGATTGTAAACACTTCCGGACATGATAGCATCATTTTGAGGTCTGGAGAATCCTGCTTGAAAAGTCATGGGGAAAAAAATAGACTTCAAAGCAAAGGAACAGGCTTGCTAAAGGGAGTCTTGGCATTCTTACAAAAGAGCAACTCACAGATCAGGGTAATGCCCTTAATGCTCCAATCTTGCCCAGTCAAAATACATAGATAGCCTTGTTGTCAGAACCTGCTGCCAAACATCTTGCAATGTAATCACAAAAAATGAGGAAGTTAAAAAATTTTGAAGGGTTAATCTATATTTCACAGACTAGCCTGATGTTTAAATGACCCAGGGTCCCTTGAATGATCCACATCTCATATTCTGCATGCCACCATTGATGCTCCTAGCTGTCTACGGAGCTCCATTGAAGTTTCTGTCCATCAATGATCTCTCTGCTGGCATCAGAACAGGGCATCCATTTGACTAGCAAGAAAAAAGTTATTATTATTATTATTATTATTATCTTAATAATAATAATAATAATAATAATAATAATAATAATAGCTCATCTTATGTAACTGTTGATGTACTATTCATAAATTGGTTCAATAAACCTATTCTAGATGGGACTAACAATTGGATTTGGGACTTTCTCTAGGATTACCTCTACCTATAAGCACTAGGCCTGTGCGGTTTTGTTCGTTAATTTCGTAATTCGTTAAACATTCGTTAATTTTTGCATTTACGAAACGATAACAAACCATATTTTCAAACCCGGAAGGGTTTTTAAATATCGAAACGGCAACCCCCACAGTTTTAACGAGCTTTCGCCCGTTTCGTAAATGGGGCGGGCAGGGGCGAAGGGGCGGCGCGAGCGCGCACCCAGTGAGCCAAGCCCCGCGCCTGCCTGTTGGGCGCGAGCGCGGCTCCCGATTGGCCGGCGCGCGGAGGCCGGTTGTCTCTTTAAGGCGCCTCTCTCTCCTAGCTGTGTTGCAGGAAGTGCCAGGAGGAGGAGGAGGAGGAGGAGGAGGAGGGCGCAGGAGCCGGAGCCGGAGCGCAGGAGCCGGGGAGGGGATGTCGAAAAAATATAGGAAATATGAATTAAAAATCACAGGCGTGCGGAGGCCGGTTGTGAGCCGGGGAGGGGATTCCTGCAGCGCCGGCTCTGCCTCCGTGGCCCGCCTGAGATGAGTATTTGGGCATGGCAGGGGCTGGGCTTTGCCTGGGAAGGGGCTCGTGTTTGCCTGCAAATGAGCTTTCTTTCTCGCAGCCAGATGCCTCTTTGCTCGGCAAGTAGGAACCGGAAAGCACCGGAACAAAGAAAGGTTTGCCTTTTGCATCTGCCGGCAGGAATTGCCCGATGGCTGCCGGTTGTAGCTGCTCTTTGGAGGAAGGAGGAGGAGGAGGAAGCAAGGAATGGAGCCCTTCCGAGTGCTGGAGCTCGGAATTAGTGAAATTCCCTTAACGGATCGACCCCTGCGCCAATAACGAAGCTTCGGAAGTGTTTTTACGCATGCGCGGGGGTCCGCCATCTTTACAAAATGTTTTGTAAATATTTACGAAATTTCGTAAATACCGAAACTTTTTTTGGGAAAATTTTGTAATTATTTTAAATATCGAAACAAAAAAACACCCCAATTACAAATCGATTTTAGAACCAAATTTTTTCTTGATCAACCAGGCCTAATAAGCACTGCAGGTGTAACCTTTTTGGGGGTTAAAATTCTATAGGATTTTCCTAACCAAAATCCTAAAAGTTGTGTCCTAGCTTTTTAGTTCATTTGTGTTATTGATACAGAAGAGCCACATGAATGGCACTTGACTAAGCAGAAGGCATGTGCATTAATCAGAAGACTCACTTCAGATCATTTCAGTGATTTAGAATCATAGAATCAAAGAGTTGGAAGAGACCTCCTGGGCCATCCAGTCCAACCCCCTGCCAAGAAGCAGGAAAATTGCATTCAAATCACCCTGACAGATGGCCATCCAGCCTCTGTTTAAAAGCTTCCAAAGAAGGAGCCTCCATCACACTCCGGGGCAGGGAGTTCCGCTGCTGAATGGCTCTCACAGTCAGGAAGTTCTTCCTCATGTTCAGGTGGAATCTCCTCTCTTCTACTTTGAAGCTATTGTTCTGCGTCCTAGTCGTCTCCAAGGAAGCAGAAAACAAGCTTGCTCCCTCCTCCCTGTGGCTTCCTCTCACATATTTATACATGGCTATCATATCTCAGCCTTCTCTTCTTCAGGCTAAACATGCCCAGCTCCTTAAGCCGCTCCTCATAGGGCTTGTTCTCCAGACCCTTGATCATTTTAGTCGCCCTCCTCTGGACACATTCCAGCTTGTCAATATCTCTCTTGAATTGTGGTGCCCAGAATTGGACACAATATTCCAGGTGTTGATTATAGATTACTGTCTTTTCTTTGAAAACAAGTCCACAGATCTCTCCTTCTGTGTAGACCAGTGGTTCCCAACCTTTTTTTGACCAGGGACTACTTGACCAGGGGCCACTCTCCAACATTAGTCACAAAAGGGGTACAAAACAGTTTTTGGTCAACTTTAGATTCAGTTTGGTTATTTGGGGTGCTGATTCAGAAAATTGCATTTGATAGACCACATCTACTCTGGAGTCTGATACAGAACATGTACCATCCAGTAATCACCATCTGCTTGCCCACAGAAAACCATATTTATTAAGCCTTGGTCCTTTGAGTGGGTTTTGTGAGACCAGTCACTCTCATTGCAATGGTATAGTAATAGTGAGGCCGCAGACCATATTTTAGTTCTTGTGGATCACATGGATCACGGGTTGGGAACCACTGATGTAGACATTCATAGATGTGCACTAAATTCTTCTCTCACAATATAAAAGGAAATTTTTCCCATGGCATCCTGCAGTGTTGCTGTTATATTTACTAAACATTTAACACACAGATGTTATGATGGCAATTAAAGCCATGGGAGCCAGAAGAGTTTATTAGATCTCATCACTGTCTTCCTTTTTATTCCTCTTTTTTTTCTTTTCTTCTCATTTAGCCACATGTTATAAGACAAGGAGCATCTAATGGAGAATATTCCTTACAAGTTATTTTGTATGCATAAATCTCCTAAACTCTGCAATTGTTGATCTGTTGACAATTTAGGATCTATAGTATTTGCTGGTCATCTGCTCTATAGTATTGAAGTCGAGCATGTACCGCCCCCCTCCGCCCAATAAGGGATGGTAACTTATGGTTCTGCAAAGGGCAAGGGTACCAGACTGCACAAAGGGGTTAAGTTTTGGTCAATTTGCCAAGACACTAGCATCAACAAGGACCCCATGAGGCTTTCAGGGAAGAGTTTCCCTTTCCTCAATTTCTTTTTTGGCTCAAAGGAACTCATTTTCTCATCTGAACTTCCCCAGTATGAACTATGGACAGACACATGTTTTATTAAAATTATTATTTTAATCAATTTCTCTGGCGGGCAGGGGGTGGGAAGGGATGTTTGATATGAATTTCTTTGGATTCCTATTCCCCATGTGTTTTTCCTTAATTCCTGCCCTGGCACCCAACCCATCGCCCTCCCGCCCCCCTCTTGGAGGAAGCTCATCAAGAAAGCGGCCAGCTGTTGAAAAGGACAATTAGCTATCACAAAGAACTCTTATCATGATAACTTGTGCATGGAAAAACATAGAACTGGAAACCTCAAATTGAACCTCGGAGTTGGCCCATTCAATGAAAAGGTTTTGCTTGGTACCTTTGATCACATCACCCTGGGAGGCGGAAAGACCCTCAGAAGGGCTTTCCCCCTCTGAAACTGTTTACATTCCAGATTATGTACAGCAAACATCCACCCCAGCCTTGCTCATTGTGTCTTATCTGATGGCAACAGGAAAACCCGGATCAAGTAATCACTATTTATCGCCCACCCATCTAAGGACAATAGACTGGGCATCCTTTGCAGGCTGCTTTTTGTGGACTCAGGATCCCCAAGGCATGAAATCCATTTAATCCATTCATACACTCATTGTTTCTACTTCGTCCTGCCTCCCCTCTCCTGATTTGCCAGAGCGCTTGGGCGGTAGGAGCTCTCCCATTGGTTCCTGCACAGTGGAGGAGCTCTGTGATTGGCTCTGACGCAGGGCGGGCGGCTGAGCCTCCTCCCAGCTGTTATTGCATCAGCCAATCACCTGTGAGCCGGGCAGAGGGCGGAGGCCGGGGATTTTGAAACTTCTAAGCCTGTAAACCCTATAAGAATGTCTCTGATCTTTGTACTGGCATGCTCTGTAGGCGAATGATTGCTACATTGCATCCTTTTCAGGTGAATTGCTAATAAAACACCTCGGTGCTTCTTCAACTTTGGTGAGGATTACTTTGAATTTTTTAAGCTCAATAAAATTGCTGAAATCAGGCTTCTCTGGCTCGCCAAAGTAGCAATCCCTCTTTGGTGGGGTCTCAGGGTCCCTTCTCCTGGGGACGACCCTCCTAAAGTTCCTATCGGCTTCAGTATGTGCTGGTTATCAATGGCCCTTGCACCAAATGACTATGAGATGGTGCTAGAAAAGATCCCATTGAGTGAACCTTGTTCTGCAATACCTCACTAAAAGGTATGATCTGAAAGTTCCCAGCTATATTTATTAAGTCAAGGCTGAGTTCTGTTTTGGCCTAGGATAATGATGGCAGTTCCATTTTAAATTTTTGTCTGTGTTTGTCTGAAATGATTTTGGTATGTTATCACAAAAGTCTCCTAAAATGTGTTCTGCTTTCAACAACCTGTTTTGCTTAAGATGGAAGCATAGGCTTTCTTCTTATCACACAAATCTTATTTCTTATCACACAAAGCACACAATTCCTTTCTGAACACCTGTTGACCTTGCTGCAAGTCCCAATCCGTGCATGCCCCAACTTCATACATTGTTCCCCTTTTCCCCCTATATCTTTTAATGTAAAATCTGCAGAGATCTGAGAAATCAGAGGTTTAAAAGTGTACACCTCTGTACTTCTGGATTTCAGAGTACTGAAGCACCCACACAAACCACTGACATTTATCCACATCAATAGTTGCCATCCCCTCCCCTAAAACAAAACAAAAACACAGTTGTTCCATCTTCCAGGAGCTTGGTTTGCATTGCCTTTTAGTTGCATGGGATAGCATTCTTTTGCATTTCCCCAGGGTTGCTACAATTTTAGCAGCACCCCGAAAGTTAAACATTAACAGAGGCTGAAAAGCCAGCCTGCAGGCATTTTGCAGTTATTGGTTTAGAAAAGTATCTCTTTGGGTCTAGAGACCGCCCTTTACCTGAGGATGAGTTCTCCATTTTGGAATCTCCCCTGCCTCCTTCAGTTTAGAAAAAAGCCTCAGATGTGCTGTTAGGTCAAGCTAAGGCAGCTCTGACAGATCGTTGTAAATACAATTGAGATATTGAGAAAGATAGAATATGAATTGAGAATTGAGAATTGAGTAATTGAGATAGATAGAATAGCAATTGAGATATTGAGATAGATAGATAGAATAGGTATTGAGTACAATTGAGATATTGAGTTAGTTAGATAGAGAAGCTTATTGAGAAACATATTGAGATAGATTGAGAGAGAGAAAAACTTCATTACTTCATCTCCAAAGCTAACCTTGAGCTTAGATAGGGGAAGACCTGTTCTTTCTAACCATAGCAGCTCAGGGTTAGGGTAGAGTGTCCCAGGATTTTCTACCATTTGGGGGAAGTTAACTTAGCAGCTGGAGGAAAAGGAAAGGAAAGAACATCTACATGGTTTCACAAATTGACTGTTTTGTTTGTAACTTCAACAAGCTGTGCCAAGTCTGCCAAAGATTTTGAGAAATAAATATTCTGTTTGATGTTCAAAACCAGGACTGGCCTCCATTGCTGAAAATCTTGAGCTTCTAAGAAAGACACCAGCAGTTCTGAGAGATAAGCACATCTTAAAGAGATAAGCACATCTTAGTTTTAATTTTATAGTGTCTGGGTGTGACGGCACAACACTACTTTATGACCACAGCTTAGATTTTAATAAACTGTGTATGCAATGAATATTTGAAAGCAATGCTTACTTTTCCTTCTAATTCTTTTGTATTGTTTTACTGTAGACTTTGTTTATATAAAGTTTGATTTATAAATGTCTCAGTCGCATGGAAACCGGCAGACTAAGGAATGATTGGCCTTCCTCCAAGCTTAGAAAATAATTATGCTTATTGAGTTGCTTGGGTCTAGTTTCATCCACTTGGGTTCGAAACAATTTATTGAATATGGCTGGTTCCTAAAAGCCAAAGTATGCACACACTATATTTGGATAAGAATGATGGGGATGGTATTAATATTGTGATTGTAACACTAGTGGATTAACCATTTTGGAATGGTAAGTTTTACCATTGTTTTTTTGAGGGAAATAACCGCAAACTTTGGCAAGATTTATCTCCAATACATTTCTCCAGTTCAGTGAAAATGTTTCCAAGGAGGCTATTCTAGGCCCATTTAAGCCACAATAGAACTAAGGTTGATTAAAACCCTGTGGAAGGGGGGGGGGGGATATGTAATTACATACACTTTTTGGTCCCACATTTTGACATTGTTTAAGTGCCCTAAAAAACATCATTCCCCATTTCCACCATTCCTATTTAGTTAAATCTCTTATCCTCAGCGTTGATAGTGCTATATTTGCTTACTGATGGTTTGATATAAACAAACTTTGTTTCAACATGAATTATGAATAATATTGTATAAGATTACCCCCAAGCTATGCATATGAGATGTTATAGACCTGAGTCCCAAGTAATGGTCACACTTGGGTCCCATCCTCATGATATCTTATTATGTACATATATTCTAAAATCTAAAGAAAAGTGTAAAATCTAAAATACTTTTGTCCCCAGGTATTTGGATATGCAATACTCAATCAGTATTCTAACCCCCTCCCCGTGAAGTTTGAAATCCAAAACACTTTTGGTCCCGACCATTTGGGATAAGGGATACTCAACCTAGCCCTGAGAAGTTTATCTGCCAAATGTTTCCTCTATTCTATAACAAAAATAGATTTGTCTTCAGTATTGTCGAAGGCTTCCATGGCTGGAATCACTGGGTTGTTGTAGGTTTTTCGGGCTATATGGCCATGTTCTAGAGGCATTCTCTCCTGATATTTTGCCTGCATCTATGGCAAGCATCATCAGAGGTTGTGAGATTTGTCTTCTTATCATGTCCACAATACTTTTCTGTCTTTCCTTGCTTTGTTTTTGTTTTGATTAAGGCATCCCAGAGCAGAAGAGATCTGGTTTAGAGAATTTGCTCACTTTCAATAAAGTTATTATAATGGAGGGGTGGCAGCATGAAGAGGGTTTTGGATGTTTAACAGGTCCATCCACATCAGTATCTCCATCTTTTTGTTGGAATCACCAACAAAACTTTTAAAGTGTTGTTTTTTTCAGGGTGCACTTTCTATGCAGACATGATTAGTAAAAAGCATTCACATTATATCAGTGGTGAAAGTTGTCATCTCATTTCCAGAACAACTTTTCCCTTTAAAGTGTATAGAAGCAGCAGTCAGAAAGAAGTCCTTGTTTTTAGATATTCATAAACAGAAGGGAAATCACCTTTCCAATATGCAAAGCCTCCTCATTCTATCACTTCACTTACTAAGTTTTCACATGTTCACAGGGACACATCAACTACGCCCAGTGCAATAAAATTGTGACATGCACCAGCAATACTCAAAACGTCTCAGAGACATGTTTCTAAGAGAGCCGAACCCCACTGCGCCAAAAGGACTTCTTTGAATTGGTAATTAATCTTGTCTCTTCAGCGACATTTTACTAGAGCTTTTGTGCCTCCTTAGTTGCTACTATTTCAACTTTCTGTGCCAGCTTCTGAGTATCCTGCAAAAGAGATCATCTCTTTAATAGGCCCCAAGGTCACATTTACTAATGAACAGAGAGTTTTACCAACTGGCAGATTTTCATCAAGTTCATCAAAGTTTAGCAGAGGAAGATTTCCAGTTATTGCTGCCCCTCCAGCCCTCTTTGCTTATATTTCTGCCAAGTAAAATTGTATGCTTGAATCATGACTTATAATAGGAAATGTCTAATTATTAAGCCAGATCTCCAACCACACTAGATTGCCTAAAAGACTTTGGCAGCTCAAAACAAAAGAGACTGCCCCAAACCCATAGTTCTTGTTGAATTTCCACTCTCTGGTGCCAATGTTTGTGGATTTTCTAAAAACAAAAGCAAAACAAGATGGGGAGGGATTATGAAATGGAAGCAAAATAGATAAGATTCACAATCCCCCTGGAAGAAAATAGGAAGCAGTTTTGATAATCTGTGTAGAGTGAATAAGTACAGGAATGCAAATTTTGAAAGAACCAATTAATGAAAAGAAAAAATGGTGAAAAAGTGGATAGAATAATACATCAGCTTGTACTTTTAAAGTAATATGGCAATGCTTATAGTTGTGAGCTGCTTTGAGTCTCTGAATGGAGGAAAAAGTGGGATATAAATAAACATAATAATAATAATAATAATAATAATAGTAATAGGGTGAGGAAACCTAGTATTTTTTAGATATTTTCAGCTATAACTCCCATACGTCTCAATAGAAAATATGATGTTGTTGTTGTTCATTCATTCAGTCATTTCCGACTCTTCGTGACCTCATGGAACAGCCCTGACACAACAACAACAACAATCCTATCTCATCAGCCAAAAGCAGGCCCACACTTACCATAGAAATACTAATAAGTTTATATTTGTTAAAATTGTTTTTCATTTTAATTATAGTATTGCTTTTAAGTGTTTTTGCACTACAAATAAGATATGTGCAGTGTGCATAGGAATTCATTCTTTTTTTTTCCAAATTATAATCCGGTCCTCCAGCAGTTTGAGGGACTGTGACCTGGCCCTCTGTTGAAAAGGTTTGTGGACCCCTGTCTTATTAGTTTCTTCACATCCATTACTGTATATTCTGTGATTGCTGTTGTATTTTGGCTGCTGCACAATATCTTTGACATTTCTATTTTTATAAGAGGTTTCTCATTGCATCCTATGTTGTTGTTGTTCATTTGTTCGGTCGCTTCCGACACTTCGTGACCTCATGGACCAGCCCACGCCAGAGCTCCCTGTTGGCCGTCACCACCCCCAGCTCCTTCAAGATCAATCCAGTCACTTCAAGGATGCCATCCATCCATCTTGCCCTTGGTCGGCCCCTCTTCCTTTTTCCTTCCATTTCCCCTAGCATAATTGTCTTTTTAAAGCTTTCCTGACTCCTCAGGATGTGGCCAAAGTACTTCAACTTTGTCTCTAATATCCTTCGCTCCAGTGAGCAGTCGGGCTTTATTTCCTGAAGTATGGACTGGCTGGATCTTCTCGCGGTCCAAGGCACTCTCAGAACTGATATGATATGATAATGATTGGTAAAGTGGAGTGGATGCACACTAGGAAAAGGGGAAGATCACATTCCAGATGGATAATCTTTCAGAGAAGTCGAGGCCTTGGGTCTCTTGTTGAACATAGGAAGTTTTGGAGGTCTCCAATTCATAGTGTCATTATAAATCGAGGTTGACTTGAAGGCAGTTTACAATAAAAAATCTTATTCCTTTTTATATGTTGCCCTATGCCCTCCCTGTTCTCTCTACCTCATCACACAGGGGGAAGCCTACTTAAGCCAGCTAAATCTATCTTTCCTTATGGAAAGACGGGAAGTGTCTTGTCATTCACCACCAGTAATCTTTTGGTGGTGGCAGATTTATTTTCCACTTTTGCCATGGAGCTGCCTCGGAAGTATGTTTCTGGCGTGTGATGGGAGCCAGTGGCTCCATGGTCAAAATGAAAACAACAACAACAACAAAACATTGCAACCACCAAATTTCAGCCATGTGAAGAGGTCCTTACTCAGGATCTTGAAGTCATACAATAACCTACCTCAGTTCTACCTTTCCCCCTCTCTTTAAAATAATCATCTCTCAACCAAATGGTGACTGATACATAAATGTATTTGTGCAGAGAAACATTCAATGAGCTGAATTTATAATTCTTCTACAATAGCAAAGACCCTAGGGAAAAAGAAAAGAACCAGCTTAGTATTTTAATACCATTATCAGCACATGTGCTGTTATATCTATCATAGCATGACAATAAATCTCTTGTCAGGTTGATGAAAATAAAATGCTTGTTCATTTTGGGCTACTAAATGTTCTGCCTCTGGATACTCCAGTTCCTGCCATTTACATTACTATGATGCCAAGGCCCAACAGAGCCAGTGGATGGATTCCAGACAATGTTGAAACCAACTCTATTCCCCAGACAGAAAGGAAATTCTCCCCTTGCACAAGGTGTATAGAATTGGCAGTATTTTGTTGTATCAGCTGCAGCTCCCTGTTGCTCAAAAGGGAGATGTCCAAGAGGGATTTGCAAGAATGGGGAAGTAGTATGGCTACAGTTTTTTCCCCCGCTGCCAGAAAAGAAAACACGGAGACTAACGGACTAGATACTTGAGAGTTCTGATTTTTTTCTCTCTTCTAGCAAATTCAATGGATAACAACGTCACAATATGAAAATACCATTATCCCAAAGAAGAACTACTGTTCAAAAGGTTTGGTTTCTATCCTGTATGGGAGTTAAGTGACCTTAAGTATTTTTCTTTAGTAATGAAACAACGCATGCTGGTTTCTCACAGCTTGGCCTGCTTCCTTCTTTTGACTGCATTTGCCCATTAAAAACAATCTCTTCTGATTCTATTCATTTTATTTTATTCCCATTGTAATTTCATCATTGGCTATTTCACTTTTTGAAGTATCAAGAGGAATTTGACTCCCACTGCTGTTTCCCCCTGACTTTTCTCTGATTCATAATCTATGCTGGACAAAACTATGGTTATAGCATGTTCTTCTGCTTTTGTTCAGCAGATACATTGGGTTTCATTTTGCTTACATTTAATCTTTAATTTCTAAATTGGTGAGTTCTGGCATCTAAATTCTACTGGAGACTCTACAGCTCTTTGAGCCTAAAAGCTAGATGGCTCTAGGATGGAGAGCATTCCTATGGCACAAGCACAGAAGATACTGACTTGACCCACAAAGGAAAAAATAACCCTCATATTCCACTGCTTTGACGTCGATTGCTTTTATGTACCTTCTTTTAGTCTTTAGCCACTCTACTTCATCCTTTGAATTTTACTGGTCTATCCCAACTCTGTCATCCATTTGTCCCAGTGATCTTCAATATATGTTTTCCATCTTTTGGGATGAGTCAAATGACTATCATATTAGTTACCTGCAGTACAATATTTCTCTTTTACTACTACTACTACTACTACTACTAATAAAGCTTTATTTGTACCCCGCTACCATCTCCCTAAGGGACTCGGTGCAGCTTACATGAGGCCGAGCCCACAATACAACAATAAACAATAGCAACAGTAATACAAAACAATAAATAAACTCATAAGCAAAAATAAGCAATAAACATTAACAATAACACGACCAATTTAAAAACATATGGCTGGGCCAAATGTAATAATTAAAATTAAAAAAAATAATGCTGGGCATGACAAGGTGACATATAACTAGGATAGAAGTTTTGGAGAGGGATGAAATGTGCAGACAAACCTAGATCACTAATAAAGTGTGTTTAGGGACATATTGCTGGGAGTTTCCTTATTCTGGAAAGGCGCACTGAAACAACCAGGTTTTCAGGCTCCTCCTAAAGACTGCCAGAGTTGGGGCATGCCTAATGTCCTTGGATAGTGAGTTCCAGAGTCGAGGGGCCACCACCGAGAAGGCTTTCTCCCTCATCCCCACCAATTGCGCTTGTGATGGTGGTGCAAGCGCGAGCAGGGCCTCTCCAGATGATCGAAGAGATCGTGTGGGTTTGTACTACACTATTTTTGTCTTCTTGATCTTTCTCATAAGTGAAATATTCTTACGATATGTTCAAAGAGCAAGGCTATCTATGATTCTATAACTATTGGTTTAGTCATCTTGGCTTTTGGGAAGAGTTCAGATTTGCTTTGCTCTTGGATCCATTTATTTGAATTTTTGGCAAACTTCTTCTCCAGCACCACATTTTAAATGAGTTCATTTTCTTCCTGTCAGATATCTTCATTGTCCAGCTTTCACGACCAAGCACAGAAATCAGAAATATAATGGCATAGATGATCTTGACTTTGGTATTCAATGCTTGTGGATTATGAGCTGTAGTCATTGTTTCCAGAGCCTAGAAGAAGAGGAAGAAGAAGAAGAACTTTATTTTTCTACTCCATCTCCATCTCCCCGAAGGGACTCGGGGCAGTTTACATGGGGCCAAGCCCAGGCAACATACAATTAAAAGCAGAGCAATAACTAATTACAATTTTAAAAGCATAAAACAGCATAACAATAATAGTCAAGCATCAAGCAACAAAAAACTAATTTTGAAAGGGGGAGGAAGGCCAATATATGAGCTGATTAAAGAATAATTGGTTCAATAAGGTGGATAGAAATGTATAATAGCATAGGAAATATCATGAAAACAGAGCAATTTAACAGGATCAGAATGAATTCAGTTTAACTTACAAAATCTGAATAGTCATGTAATATAGGAATTCAGGTTGAATGATGATTAGGTAATGATACAGGTCGTATGTCATAGGAGTTGTCAGTTGAAAGCATGACGAAACATCCACATCTTTAATTTCTTGCGGAATGTGGCTAGGGAGGGTGCCAGCCTAATTTCCCTGGGGAGGGAGTTCCAGAGATGGGGGGCCACCACTGAGAATGACCTTTCTCTCATCCGCACCAACTGTGCCTGAGACAGGGGCGGGAGCAAGAGAAGAGCATCCCTGGAAGATCTTAAGGATTGCGTGGGCTCATAGGGGAGGAGGCGGTCAGGCAGATAGGCAGGCCCTGAACCATTTAGAGCTTTATAGTTGATAACCTGCACCTTGAATTGGGACCAGAAACTTCTCAGCACTCAGTGGAGCTGTTTAAACAGGGGGGTTGACCACTCCCTGTTAACAATCTGGCCGCCGACCTTTGCACCAGCTGTACTTTCCGAACCGACTTCAAGGGCAGCCCTATGTATGATTTTTATTACACTTCGTGTTTGAGAAGCAACAGTCAATGTGGTGTCTACATGGCGATAATAAGGTGCTATTGATTCTTGTTTGCAAGATGCCATGACATCATGACTGTATAAAAATGTTTGGTGGGATGTGTGATGGGATCACCACTCCTATATACTGCCTAGGCACTCTGGCTATATCTTACATGAATAAGGTAAGGTGAAGATAAGCCATTGCTATTTGTTTTGTGGACCATGGAAACCTCAAAAAACATGAACGTAGCTAGTATGGTTGGCTGAATATTCATTTATATAGAACAAAGCAAAGATCGATAGTGAGAGCATTCAAGAATACCCAAAGCATTTGTTATTATTGTGGATCTTCAGCTCTTTTCTGACTCATGATGACTCCAGGAGTCATGATTTTTTGGAAAGATTTGTTTGGAGTGCGGTGGGAGGTTGCCACGATCTTCCTCTGATGCTTAAAGAATGTCATTTGACTAAGGTTACTCAGTGGGCTTTGAGAACCAAGAAGGCATTCAAACTCTGGACCCCAGAGTCATAATCTAATACGCAACGCACTACATTATGTGGGCCCTCTACAAAGCAGATATTGTTCTGCAAATTTATCATGTGAGAATAGTTTGTAGGTGGGGCCCTACAAGATAATTTGCGGGGATTAATGTTTGGCTTGCTCCAGAACTTTGTCAGATCTGGGCAAGAGAAGAGGAAAAAACTATGGCACTGCTGTGAGATGGTTCTGTTTGGACAGGCTTACAAACAAGGATTTTATAAAGTACTGTATCTCCTTATACAAGTTTCCTCAAGTCTTAAGAGGGTTTTATCCTGGTCTCACCATTCTCACAGGTCCACTGTTTGTGGAATTTCTGGCCCTGACGTGGTTCTCCTTTCACCAGCAGACAAACACCTCTTTTTTCTCTAAACAGTCATTTAATTGTTAACAGGTTATACAATAGAGCTTTCAATGGGGCATATGTACGGTGTTTTATCATTACTCTTATGTCTTTTAAATAGTTTTATCCTGTTTTAAATTGTATGCTTGCTAATTTCATATTTTTAAAGGTTCATACCATCAGATCTATTGATCGTGTTATAAGCTTTCTCAAGTTTCTTGCTGGGAGAAAATGGGATATAAATTAAATTAAACAAATAAATAATAGCAATAAATTATTCTGCAATAACTCTACCTCATGCACAGAGCTTCACGGGGGTTCATAACATAATAATCAAATTGCTATCTTCCCATATTGTCCCATAATTTCTTCCATCTTCTTTCGGTTTAGAAAAATGTGTAATGTCTTGACTGGTAGCATGAGGAGATAGCTTTTGGGAACATACTTGGAAAGGGAACACTGGGACTGTAGCACAGCTGGCTGGGAGTTAGCTTCATTAAGATCATTACTGACCAAAAGGTCATGAGTTCAAAGCCAGCCCAGTTCGGAGTCAGCTTCCAACCAATTTGTGTAGCTTGCTGTCAACCTTTGCAGCCCGAAAAACAGTTACATCTGTCAAGTAGGAAATTTAGGTACCGCATATGCAGGGAGGCTAATTTAACTAATTTACGGCACCATAAAAATCTCCAGCAAGCATGAAAAGAATGAGGAAGTACTTCATCAGTGTTACAAATGGACAGTGAAGCAACAGTGGCCAGAATACCCTCATGAAAGCTGGAATGTTAAATGGCCTCTGTGTGTCTGTCTATATATGTTGTGTGTCTATGGCATTGAATGTTTGCCATGTATATGTACATTGTAATCTGCCCTGCAGGGTGAGAAGGGCGGAATATAAATACTTTAAATAAACAAACAAATAAATAAAAAGGGAAGATGCAAGGAAACATTTCTTGTCAGTGTCTTACTCAGAGGCAGCCCTAGGTAATTTTCAATGGTAAGCAAACAGTATTTTGCCCCCCCCCCCCCAACCAATCACTGATATATATTTTCTGTTTATCGTGGGAGTTCTGTGTGCCATATTTGGTTCAATTCCATCATTGGTGGAGTTCAGAATGCTCTTTGATTGTAGGTGAACTATACATCCCAGTAACTACAACTCACATATGTCAAAGTCTATTTTCCCCCTCAAGAGCGCCCCTGGGCAAAATCAACTATACTGCAAATGCTTACTTTGCGTAATGGGTTGAGCCGCCTCTGGTCTTACTATAAATACTTATAGATGTCCCTGCATTTGTTTGAACTGGGTGTAAGGTTATGGGATCCAGTGGTAGAGACAGTTTAATTGAGTTAATCCCACACAAGTAAACATTCAATGCAAATGTACTTAAAAACACACACACACTGCAGAGTTAAGTGTTTGCATTTATGCTTGCCCAACTAACCTTTCTAGATAGAAGAAACAGAACCATTGATATAGCTCTTACTCTGGCCTGTTAAATTCTGTGATAGTTAGTTAGCTACAGGCCTGTAGCGAGGGGGTGGTTTTAGGGGTCCAACCCCCCCCCCGAAATGTTTAGCTGGTTAACCAAATCCCCATGCTAAGTCTATGAGATGCAAAAAATTAAGAGTCCCTCCAGAACTGTAAGCACTATCTCAAGCAAATATTGAAAATATTGACAATTTATTCATACTGTCATTACTTGCAGCAGTAGTCGATGTAGCGAAGGAACCAAGTTGGGTGTGTGTGTGTTGAATGCTCTCATTAAGGAGGCCAGACTTGGTGGAGGTGGTTGACAGGGGTGGAGCTGCAGGCTATGGAAGGTTGCTCTGCCCCCTGCTGTGCTCTTTGCTTCAGCGTGAGCTAAGAGGCAGGTTTCAACCCCACCCCCCACCCCAAAATTTTCAACCCTCCCCAAAAATTTCAACCCCCCCCCCAAAATTTTCAAACCCCTCCCAAATTGTCAACCCCCCCCCCCCGAATTTTTTTTCTGGCTACGGCCCTGGTTAGCTACAAATAATTTCACTTAAAAATTAAGGAAAACATGTGCCTTTACTAGTTGTAAAATTCAATTCAAAGAGAGAGCAAACAATAACAGCTCACTTTCTGGTTCCCTTCTTTCTATTTACATAAGCATGTATTCTATAACCATGCATTCCTTATGGTTAAAAACTATATATTCAAAAGTGTATGAGGAACAACAGTTGGTCAGAAAAGAGAGAATGAGTGAAACATTTTGTATATCTGTGTCAGCAAGACATAGGAGGCTTAGCAGAGATGGGTGGGAAGAGAAGTTGAGGGCAAGATGGGCAGTGAAAGAATCTTCTCACTTAAGTGTTAGCAGCTGTTTGCATCCAGCATGAGAAGCTTTGTAAACAGGATGTGCTTTGTTCCAAATTCAGAAGAAGAAGAAAACGGTTTATCTGACCTGGGACAGATACCTCTTTTAAAAAGGCATGAGCGAGGAGCTCCTTCTATTTCTGGTTGCGGATGCAGATGTATGAACTAGACTCCTCCAAGGATCTGGGACTTTCTCACTGACACAAAGTCAGCATAAAAAAAGATGAAAAGTAAGCAGTCTATCCGCACTCTAAACTTCCAGACCATCCTTTTGAAGATCTTACACAGCAGGGCCTGTGAATAGTCTCTCAAATTGTTTTGTTTGCCTTAAACGTAACATTGGAGACTGGCTGTTGAGAGTACAAGAAACGCAAAAGCAGCTTAATCCATTCGTCTCCCTGCCCAAACACCACTGAGTGGAAAGTGCATTATTCACCTTCTTAAAGCAATTGTGTTAGTGGCTTTAGCAGAATGGAGAGCTGGTCCAAAACCAACAAAATGAATTTCAGTGGGGAGGAATAAAAGGTACAACATTTAGGCTAAAACAGCTGAAATGCAGACACTTGCCTTATATGGGAGACTTAGGACTATTCTATACTGCTCTTATAGCCTAGGATCTGATCCAGAGGCAGCCCTAGGTAATTTTCAATGGTAAGCAAACAGTATTTTGGCACACCCCCCCCCCCCCAACCAATCACTGATATATATTTTCTGTTCGTTATGGGAGTTCTGTGTGTCATATTTGGTTCAATTCCATCATTGGTGAAGTTCAGAATGCTCTTTGATTTTAGGCGAACTATACATCCCAGTAACTACAACTCACATATGTCAAGGTCTATTTTCCCCCAAGAGCGCCCTTGGGCAAAATCAACTATACTGCAAATGCTTACTTTGTATAATGGGTTGAGCCGCCCCTGATCTGATCCCAGATTATCTGCTTATCTGAGATTAGATGGCAGTGGAGACTGTTCAAAGCAGATAACCTGGGATTAGATCCTGGGATATAAGGACAGTGTAGAAGGGGACTTAGTAGATTCCAAACTGGATTTGAGTCAACAGTGTGATGCAGCTAAAAAGCCCATGTGATTCTAAGCTCCATCAACAAAAGTATAGGGAAGCAATTGTCCCATTCTGTTCTACTCTGGTTTAACCTCACCTGGAATAATGAGTCCAATTCTGGGTACAATAATTCAAGAAAGATATTGTCAAATTAGACTGTCTAGAGGGGGTGACCAAAATGTGCAAATACATCACCGGGATGTCGATGAGGAGGACAACACTTTACACCTACACAATTCACATCAACAGGACCACTTTTCTGGGGACCTACACACTACATTGCACAAAAGGGACCCTGTCAAGCCTGAAAGTAAGCAGGTCTTGGTAGTAGGCGACTCCCTCCTTAGAGGAACTGAATGCTCTTTGATTCATGTAGGAACCAATGATACTGTTAGGCATACTTTTCAAAAAATCACAAATGATTTTCAAGCTCTTGGAACAAAGCTAAAACAATGTAATGTACAGGTGGTCTTTTCATCCCTCCTCCCAGTTGTAAGACACAGTCCTACAAGGGCCAGGAAAATAATACAGGTCAATAACTGGCTTAGAAAATGGTGTCAGGAGTAACACTTTGGCTTCCTCGTCTATGGCCTGCTTTTCCAGGAGGATGGCCTACTGGCAAGGGATGGGGTGCATCTCACACAAGTAGGAAAACACCTTTTTGCTCACAGACTCGCAAACCTCATTAGGTACACTTTAAACTAGGTCCACCGGAGGAGGGGGACAACAGGCTTGCGAACACTACTTTACCCACAATGTCAGGGAACTGCCAGAAGGCTAAACAGAGGGCTGCATAAACACAATGAGGACCAAGTGCCAAAAGCACAATAATCCCAAATAAATAGCTCGGGGGAAGATCTCAGGGGTTCACATGTCTTTACACTAATGCACAGAGCATGGGAAATAAACAAGACGAACTCCAACTTTTAGCACAACACCACAAATCTTGTAGGGTCCTTGGACAGTTCATATAAACACGGGATTTTAAAAAAAGCCATACAAGATTTGAAGACCAACATCCAGGAAGAAATTGCCAACATAATGCCTGCTATGCTGGCAAGAGTAATGACAAACGCCAGAAATCAGTTTACTCAGTGTATGGAGAATGGGGGACGTCACCTACCTAATTTGATCTTCAAAACTACGTAAAACAAAAATTTAGGTATGCGCCTACATTATTAAAAAAAATATGATTCATACAATGGGTTTTATTAAGTTTTGAAAAAAGGAAGTTATGCTGCTGCACCCTGTATGAGTTGTTTTACAGTAGAATAAACTGCTTCAGAGTTTAGTGGGTCTCCTTCTCTGGAGGTTTGAAACAGAGGATGGATGGCCATCTGTCAGGAATGTTCTGACTGTGTATTCCTACATGACAGAATGGGATTGTAATGGATGTTTCCTGGTGATCTCTTCCAGTTCTCTAATTTTATGGTTGCTTGTAGTTTGGTTACAGGATTGAGTGGAAAATGCAAACTTTATGTTTTACTATTTTTGTCCTGTCCCCTTCTTTCCCCAACTTTATACAATCAGTATGTCTAGAAGTGCCCATTTCTCACTCACTCTTGTATGTTTGGTTTATTGGATTGATTTTTTATAGATTCTGTTTAATGGAGTCATATATGCTCAAGCAGCGTTTGTACTTGTACTCATCCATCAAAACCAGACATGTATATGCCTCCTTTGCGTCCCCAGACTCTATGACCTCTTACGAAAGAGATGCTAAATTCAGGATGTTTAAAAATGATTTAATCCTATAAATTAGTCCAGTGTGTTTCAGAAATATTTATATGGCTTTATTCAGGGGCTGTTTAAAACGGAAAAGGTACAGTATACATACACTAGTGATTTCAAACGGGTCATGAGCTGAATATTTATGAAGCATATATGGCTCCATTAAACAGAAACCATGACAATTAATCCAGTAAACCAAACATAATGCAAAGTTATCAAACAGGAAGCCCTGTATACTTACGCAACTATTTAAAAATCAACCCAAAGAGATAATTTCAAATTCAATATCAATGTTAGATGTTGAAGGAGGAACGTGAACTTACAGATGTTTTTCATTTGATTATTTTTTTCATTGTTTAGTTTAGTTTGTTTTTTCTTATAAGAGAAAAATCCAGTAAAGAAAGATGAGATGACTTCAAATGCCTTAGAGCAGTGGTTCTCAACCTTCCTAATGCCACGACCCCTTGGTACAGTTCGTCATGTTGTGGTGACTCCCAACCATAAAATTATTTTCATTGCTCCTTCATATCTGCATTTTGCTACTGTTATGAATCGTAATGTAAATATCTGATATGCTGGATGTATTTTCATTCACTGGACCAAATTTGGCACAAATACCAAATACACCCAAATTTGAATACTGGTGGGGTTGAGGGCAAATTGATTTTGTCATTTGGGAGTTGTAGTTGCTGGGATTTATAGTTCACCTACAATCAAAGAGCATTCGGAACTCCACCAATGACGGAATTGAACCACACTTGGCCCACAGAATTCTCATGACCAACAGAAAATACTGGAAGGTTTTGGTGGGCATTGACCTTGAGTTTTGGAGTTGTAGTTCACCTACATAAGGAACTATTTTTAAATAAGCAATGCATGGAAGTGGAAGAAGACAACAGAATAGGAAGGACAAGAGACCTCTTCCAGAAAATTAGAAACATTGGAGGTAAATTTCAGGCAAAAATTGGTATGATAAGAAACAAAGATGGCAGGGACCTAACAGAAGCTGAAGAGATCAAGAGAAGGTGGCGAGAATATACAGAAGATCTGTATAGGAAGGATAATAATATTGAGGATAGTTTTGACGGTGTGGTGAATGAATTAGAACCAGACATCCTGAGGAGTGAGGTTGAATGGGCCTTAAGAAGCATTGCTAACAACAAGGCAGCAGGAGACGACGGGATCCCAGCTGAACTGTTTAAAATCTTAAAAGATGATGCTGTCAAGGTGATGCATGCCATTTGCCAGCAAATATGGGAAACACAAGAATGGCCATCAGACTGGAAAAAATCAACTTATATCCCCATACCAAAAAAGGGAAATGCGAAAGACTGCTCAAACTTCTGTACAGTGGCCCTTATTTCTCATGCCAGTAAGGTAATGCTCAAGATCCTGCAAGGAAGACTCCAGCAAGACATGGAGCGAGAATTGCCAGATGTTCAAGCTGGGTTTAGAAAAGGCAGAGGAACGAGAGACCAGATTGCCAATATCCGCTGGATAATGGAGAAAGGCAGGGAGTTTCAGAAAAACATCTACTTCTGCTTCATTGACTATTCTAAAGCCTTTGACTGTGTGGATCATAATAAATTGTGGCAAGTTCTTAGTGGGATGGGCATCCCAAGTCACCTTGTCTCTCTCCTGAGGAATCTGTACAAGGACCAAGTAGCAACAGTAAGAACTGACCACGGAACAACAGACTGGTTCAAGATTGGGAAAGGCGTACGGCAAGGCTGCATACTCTCACCCAACCTTTTTAACTTGTATGCAGAACACATCATGCGATGTGCGGGGCTTGAGGAATGCAAAGCTGGGGTGAAAATTGCTGGAAGAAACATTAACAACCTCAGATATGCAGATGACACCACTCTGATGGCCGAAAGAGAGGAGGAGCTGAGGAGCCTTCTAATCAAGGTGAAAGAAGAAAGCGCAAAAGCCGGGTTGCAGCTAAACGTAAAAAAAACCAAGATTATGGCAACAAGAATGATTGACAACTGGAAAATAGAGGGAGAAAATGTGGAGGCCGTGACAGACTTTGTATTTCTAGGTGCAAAGATTACTGCAGATGCAGACTGTAGCCAGGATATCAGAAGACGCTTACTTCTTGGGAGGAGAGCAATGTCCAATCTCGATAAAATAGTAAGAGTAGAGACATCACACTGGCAACAAAGATCCGCATAGTCAAAGCCATGGTATTCCCTGTAGTAACCTACGGATGTGAGAGCTGGACCATAGGGAAGGCTGAGCGAAGGAAGATAGATGCTTTTGAACTGTGGTGTTGGAGGAAAGTTCTGAGAGTGCCTTGGACTGCGAGAAGATCCAACCAGTCCATCCTCCAGGAAATAAAGCCCGACTGCTCACTGGAGGGAAAGATACTAGAGACAAAGTTGAAGTACTTTGGCCACATCATGAGGAGACAGGAAATCCTAGAGAAGACAATTATGCTGGGGAAAGTGGAAGGCAAAAGGAAGAGGGGCCGACCAAGGGCAAGATGGATGGATGGCATCCTTGAAGTGACTGGACTGACCTTGAGGGAGCTGGGGGTGGTAACGGCCGAGAGGGAGCTCTGGCGTGGGCTGGTCCATGAGGTCACGAAGAGTCGGAGACGACTGAACGAATGAACAACAAGTTCACCTACATCCACTCAAACAATGACGAATCTGAACCAAACTGAGCACAATCACTCAATATGCTCACCTGCAAACACTGGTGGAGTTTGGGGAAAATAGGCATTGTCATTTGGGAGTTGTTGTTGCTGGAATTTATAGTTCACCTACAATCAAAGAGCCCCTTGAACCCAACCAATGATAGAGTTGGGCCAAACTTCCCACAAACAGCACCCATGACCAATAGAAAATACTGGAGGGATTTGGGAGGAATTGACAGTGATTTAGGGGAGATGTAGTTCACCTTCCTCCAGAGAGCACTGTGTTCCAAAGACCATCAGAAATATGTGTTTTCTGGTGGTCTTTGGTGACCCCTCTGACACCCCCTCACGACCCCCTCAGGGGTCCCGACCCCAGGTTGAGAAACGCTGCCTTAGAGTGTTTTGGGAAGCACCCTTAGTCTAACTCTAAAACTGGCTAGATCATGGTTCCATCTACACTGCCACAGAATGTAGCCTGAAACCACATTTTATGATCAGTGTAGACTTATATAATGCAGTTTAACGGCACTGAACTGCATTTATGAGTCTACACAGACCATATAATGCATTTTCACTGCACTGCGCTGCATTATGTGAGTCTACACTGTCATATAATGTAGTTCAGTGCGGTTAAACTGCATTATGGAACTGCATTATATGGAAGTGTAATTGGGGCCTAAGTTACTTCTCATAGAGTTGCATTTGTCCTAGGAAAAACTTCTAAAATTTCAACGTACTACACATTCACATATGCTACATAAAGCTAGTTCCAGCTTCCAATGGCATACCCAGACGTGGCCCTAGGTAATTTTCAACGGTAAGCAAACAGTATTTTGGCGCCCCCCCCCCCCAACCAATCATTGATATATATTTTCTGTTCGTCATGGGAGTTTTGTGTGCCATATTTGGCTCAATTCCATCATTGGTGGAGTTCAGAATGCTCTTTGATTGTAGGTGAACGGTACATCCCAGTAACTACAACTCGCATATGTCAAGGTCTATTTTCCCCCAAGAGTGCCTGAAGAGCGCCCCTGGGCAAAATCAACTATACTGCAAAGGCTTACTTTGTGTAATGGTTGAGCCGCCCCTGGGCATACCTGTCTCTGTGCTCGTGGAAACTATACTATCAAGGACTTTTCACATCCCACAGTTTTAACATAACTATATAATGCTTGTACTTTATCTGTCATGGTTGCATCCAATGGAATCTTCCTGGGATTGAGTCGTCTGGTCAGAGATATCAGAGGGGATTTTTCCAGCCGAGAATTCCAAAGTCTTCTGTCTCAATGAACAATCTCAGGATCCCACGGGATGTTGTCATCACACTGAGATTATAGTATTATAATCCCGGGGTGTAAAAGGGCCCTATGTTGACATTTCTTACTCACACTTGCTCCCATTTGTTTTCATATGTAATTTTCTCCATCTTCCTTTCAGCCCCAACTGCACTCAGTCCCTTGCTTACTAAATGACCTTTCACTCACTGGCATGCACTGGAGAGGTTATAGCTATTGGTAGGGTAGTATTGGGCAAATATTTCCTTGTTTTTATTATTTGAAAAACCTTGGGGTCAGATTATCCTTACAGCAACATAGAAAACAGTGCAAAACAACCCCAAAAACAAAATAAAAATAAAAATGGTGGTGAGAATTGATATGGATTTGGTTTAATACTTCAGCTGAGTTATATATATATATATACACACACACACACACACTTTATTTGTACCCTGCTACCATCTCCTAAGGGACTCGGTGTGGCTTACATGAGGCCGAACCTGAATACAACAATACAAGCAATAATAACAACAATACAAGCAATTAAAAACATAAACAATAAAATACACAACATTATCAATAAGACAACATGCTATTAAAAACAGTGGGAAGTCCAAATGTAAAGTTAAAATGGAAATAATTCTGGGACATGGACGAAAGGTGATAGTGGTGTTTGTGGAAGGGCATACGAGCAGATCTAAAAAATGTAAAGTGCTTTGGAGGACAAAGTGCTATGGGATCATTATTCCGGGAAGGCACACTGGAACAGCCACGTCTTCAAGCTCCTCCTAAAGACTGCCAAGGTTTGGGCCTGTCTGATGTCTTTAGGGAGTTCCAGAGTCGAAGGGCCACCACTGAAAAGGCCCTCTCTCTTGTCCCCACCAAACGCGCCTGCGATGCTGGCGGGATTGAGAGCAGGGCCTCCCTGGATGATCGAAGGGATCGTGTGTATACAGAGATGCGGTCACGCAGGTAGGCGGGTCCCAAACCGTTCAGGGCTTTGTAGGTAAGAACCTGCACCTTGAATTGGGTCCGGTAAATGAATGGCAGCCAGTGGAGCTCCTTGAACAGGAGGGTTGACCGCTCCCTGTAAGGCACTCCAGTTAACAACCTGGCCGCTGCCCGTTGGATCATCTGAAATTTCCGGGCCGTTTTCAAGGGCAGCCCCACGTAGAGTGCATTGCAGTAAACCAGTCTAGAGGTGACTAAGGCATGGACCTTAGATATTTGAAAGGTGGTGGAGAAAGTAACTCTCTTTAAAGGAGCTACAGCACAACACCCTATCACGGATTTGCTAGCCAGAGTTTCACTTACCTATAGAATCATAGAATCATAGAGTTGGAAGAGACCTCATGGGCCATCCAGTCCAACCCTCTGCCAAGAAACAGGAAAATTGCATTCAAAGCACCCCTGACAGATGGCCATCCAGCCTCTGTTTAAAAGCCTCCAAAGAAGGAGCCTCCACCACGCTCTGGGGCAGAGAGTTCCACTACCTATGCTCCACCAAATATTCACAAAGAATGATACCTATGCTCCACAAAACATTTGCATAGAACCAAACCTATGCTCTACAAAATATCCCCTTGGAAATATTTGTGGAACTCTCTAAGTTCTCCAGTGTGAATCTAGGGTATGCTTTCATCTCAATATAATGAAAATATAGGGTTCAAGATTGTCCACAATTTTAGGTATCCACAGGGGTCATACTGTGTTCAATATGCAGAAAATATTTTGAAGGTAGGGTTCAGCACCTCAGATAGCTCCTTTAACATTCAGCTGGATCCGGAGTGACTTTATCAGACTTTACTGTTGTGGATGCCACCGGTTGCCTCTGGGTAATCATATCATCTTCATATCATCCTTTTTTTCCTGAATTTCACTTTTTCACTTGTTAATTAAAAGTCATTCTGGGCAAGAAGAGAAACACAGCATGTCACATTCATAAGCATGTAAGTTCTGATAGTGACCTAGGGTTTTATATTTGTATATGTACATTTTAGACCTTGAAAAATAAAGAATCTAATGTTTGTGTGCAACAATGGACAAGGTAAGTTCCAAACACAGCTCCATTTCCCCGGCAATTGATTACTTACTTAGATGAGTCCTTGGGCATATTCTGGCCACTCTTGGGCACCAAAGGAGCATCTTACCTGGCCAACGGAAGCTACTCCTTTCCCCTCTTTCCTTGTGTGAATATGCTGGTGAAAATTTATATGCCACTAGCATGATGTGGATCATAATTATGATATTGGGTAGATAATCAATGTAACAAAACCAGTTCTGTACAGGATTATATCAAAGTACTGCCAACACAAGTAACCGAAGACATTAGTATTATTTCTTGGTTGGATATGAATCCAGAATGTAAAGGGCATTTATGAACTAAAGAACATAAAACCCTAAGACCAGTCAAATTTTCTCCCAATAAATACATTTACTTATCTTTTCCTCAGGTTTATAACAAATATTATAAATAGGAAATGTGTTTATTATAGGTGTTTTGCTCTAATTATACAATTACTGTTCTCCTAGTTCCAGTGTCTATATTCCACTAAAACACCTATAATAAACTGTCAGGTTTTACAATGTATTGTAATGTAATATAGCTGAGTCATGCACTGCTAATAGGCTTCTATTGGAAATGCTGAGTCATGCATTAACTGTATCTAGGGAATCATTTGGGGAATGTGTTCTGGCCTAGTCCAGGTGATTGTGAATGATGTAATCCTGGGTCTGAGTTAAGTTAATGAGTTGGGAACCAATCAGAGATTGCTATGTGTAATTGTATAGAATTGTATATAAGGAAGTCATGTACAGTGTATACTCTCTCCTTGTGCTGTGATACTGTTTGTTGAAGGCTCTATGTAATTGATTAAAAGAACCTGTCTGCTAAGACAACATATAACTGTGTGCTGTGGTAAGTTTGTAGTGTCATCTAGATTGGAGGGGAAAGCAATAGTAAAACTGACAATGGCCGGGCATGTGCTCATGTGTCTGTAAAAGGTTTCAGAGTTACTGCAGTTTGTGGGAGCAGTTGACTGAAAATACTGTGCAGGAAGAAGCTACTGGAAAGCGCTGAAGTTGTGCAACTGATCTGCTGCTGAATTGTGAAATTAATCTCAACATAAACACATTTCCTATTTATAATATTTGTTATAAACCTGAGGAAAAGATAAGTAAATTGTTGTCCCCATTATAGGTGTTTTAGTGGAATGTAGACACTGGAACTGGGAGAACAGTAATTTATTTATTGTGTCAGGAGCAGACCAAACAGTTGCATTGCATTTTTAAACAAACAAACAAACAAAACACAAATTTTGCAAGCTTGGTAGTTGATTAAATGTCCTTTGACCAGGAGCTGGCCACTTGGAGTACCTCTGGTGTTGCCGCAAGAAGGTCCTCCATTGTGCATGTGGCAGGGTTCAGGTTGCATTGCAGTAGGTGGTCTGTGGTTTGCTCTTCTCCACACTCGCATGTCGTGGATTCCACTTTGTAGCCCCATTTCTTGAGGTTGGCTCGGCATCTCGTGGTGCCAGAGCGCAGTCTGTTCAGCACCGTCCAAGTCACCCAGTTTTCTGTGTGCCCAGGAGGGAGTCTCTCATTTGGTATCAGCCATTGATTGAGGTTCTGGGTTTGAGCCTGCCACTTTTGGACTCTCGCTTGCTGGGGTGTTCCAGCAAGTTTCTCTGTTGATCTTAGAAAACTATTTCTTGATTTAAGTCATTGGCTGATATCCAAACAGGGGATGAGCTGGAGATGTCACTGCCTTGGTCCTTTCACTATTGGCTGCTACTTCCCGGCGGATGTCAGGTGGTGCAATACCGGCTAGACAGTGTAATTTCTCCAGTGGTGTAGGGCGCAGACACCCCGCGATAATGCGGCATGTCTCAGTAAGAGCCACATCTACTGTTTTAGCGTGGTGAAATGTGTTCCACCCTGGGCATGCATACTCAGCAGCAGAGTAGCATAGTGCAAGGGCAGATGTCTTCACTGTGTCTGGTTGTGATCCCCAGGTTGTGCCAGTCAGCTTTCGTATGATATTTTTCTAGCTCCCACCTTTTGCTTGATATTCAGGCAGTGCTTCTTGTAGGTCAGAGCATGGTCCAGAGTGACTCCCAGTTATTTGGGTGTGCTGCAATGCTCCAGTGGGATTCCTTCCCAGGTAATCCTCAGAGCTCAGGATGCTTGTCTGCTCTTAAGGTGAAAAGCACATGTCTGTGTTTTAGATGGATTAGGGATCAGCTGGTTTTCCCTGTAATAGAACAGTAATTGTACCAGTGGAAATGGGGACAATAATTGATACAACTGCAATACACCAAATTAATCACTTTGTTTTCTGTATCGGAGTATTCCACACTTTAAAAATTGTCCCAAGTTTTTCACTGCTTTTCAGAGTCAATAATAATCAGGGAGAACGAAGTGTGCTTTTTATCACAGGATAAAGAGAATCCCAGACAGGGAGACAACTTTTTGTGATTTACACTTAAGACTGCTATCTCATGACTAAGCAGACAAAGGATCTTAAAGTCTGCTGCACTGTTCTTTCTTCAAAAGACATCTTATCTGGCTAAGAGCAATAATGCAAGAGAAGACCTGAAAATGAAATGCTCCTCCAGAGAAAAGGCTAAAACTCAGAACATGATCTAAGCAGTTATTAACTCTAGTTATTTGACCTCACTATAACTCAAATTAGATGGGGTTTTTGAGAGATAGATCATTTCTCATGTGGCTCCACATTTCAAACTGTTCCTTTTTTGGTATTGTTTCAGTCAAACATTATAAAGAAAAATAGCTGTTTGCCTTAGGAAAAGTCAGAGGTGTTCCACATTTAGCTACTATTTGTTTTAATTTGCAACGTGCTGGAGACTTTTAACACCATAGATTTAGGCCATTTTTTTCTTATCCATTACTCAATACCTACTCTAATTACTTTTCAGATGAAGATTTGGTCTAATTTGTTTGTTGGATTTGGATTTTGTTTAGATTAGAGCAGTGGTTCTCAAAGTGTGCTCTGTGGAGTCTTTGGGGCTCCATGAAGTATACTGAGGGGCGCCACACTTCCATCCTCCCCCTCCAAGCTTTTCCTCCTCTTTCCTGCTCCTTTCTGCTATCATCATCATTATCACAAAGCTGGATGGTTATCTGTTGGGAGTGCTTTGATTGTGCTTTTCCTGCATGGCAGAAGGGGGTTGGACTGGATGCCCCCTGGATTCGCTCCTATTATTGTTGTTACTGTTGTTGTAACAAAGGTTGGGTGGCTATCTGTTAGGGGTGGTTTGTTTGTAGTTTTCCTGCATGGCAGAAGGGGGTTGGACTGGATGCCCTTGGGTTTGCTCCTATTATTGTTGTTATTGTTGTTGTTGTTACAAAGGTTGGGTGGCCATCTGTTAGGGATGGTTTGTTTGTGCTTTTAATGCATGGCAGAAGGGGGTTGGACTGGATGCCCTTGGGCTTGCTCCTATTATTGTTGTTGTTGTTATTACAAAGGTTGGGTGGCCATGTTAGGGATGGTTTGTTTGTGCTTTTCCTGCATGGCAGAAGGGGGTTAGACTAGATAATATAATCTATATATATAAAAATGCTCATGTCGTAATGAGTGGCTTAAAAACAAAAGAACCGCTGGGCCAATACTTACCAAATTTGGCAACAAAATGTCTCACTCCACAAGGAGTGACCATCAATCAAAAAATTATGATTTTGTCATTTGGGAGTTGTGGTTGCTGGGATTTATCGCTCACCTACAATCAAAGAGCATTCTGAACTCCACCAACGATAGAATTGAACCAAACTTGGCACACAGAACTCTCATGACCAACAGAAAATACTGGAAAGGTTTGGAGGGCATTGACCTTGAGTTTGGGAGTTGTAGTTCACCTATATCCAGAGAGCACTGTGGACTCAAACAATGATGGATCTGGACCAAATTTGGCATGAATATTCAATATGCCCAAATATAAACACAGATAGAGTTTGGGGGAAATAGACCTTGACATTTGGGAGTTGTAGTTACTGGGATTTATAGTTCACCTACAATCAAGGAGCATTCCAAACCTCACCAAAGATGGAATTGGGCCAAACATCCCACATAAAAACCCCATGACCAACAGGAAATACTGTGTTTCCTAGTGGTCTTTGGTGACCCTTCTGACACCCCCCTGGTGACCCCCCCCTTGGTGTATTGACTTCCCAGGTTGAGAAATGCTGCCTTAAGGCCATCCAGCCCAGCTCCCTTCACCAGGGCAACAAAACAAAGCCCTCCTGACAAAGGGCCATCCAGCCATTCACACACACACATATATGTATATGACAGATGCAGTATCAAAGATTTCAAAGGGACCCCTAAAGAAGGACAATGATATGTTACATCAGGGGTCCTCAAACTAAGGCCCGGGGGCCGGATGCGGCCCTCCAAGGTCATTTACCCGGCCCTCTCTCTGGGTCAACCTAAGAATGAAACTACTTGAAAGCACACAATAACAACAACAATTCTATCTCATCAGCCAAAAGCAGGCTACACTTTCCATTGAAATACTAATAAGTTTATATTTGTCAAAAATGTTCTTGATTTTAATTATTGTATTGTTTTTAAATGTTTTTTGCACTACAAATAAGATATTTGCAGTGTGCATAGGAATTCATTCTTTTTTAAAAAAAATTATAATCCGGCCCGCCAACAGTTTGAGGGACTGTGACCTGGCCCTCTGTTTAAAAAGTTTGTGGACCCCTGTGTTACATGTTCCAGAGTAGGCAAACCAGACAATCTCCACATCAACACTGGCAAAGAAACAACAAGAAATACTGTTTACCCTCAAGCATAAAGACATTACATATATTAGAAACCAACCCATTCTCATTACTTCATTTCCAGATCACCAGACTGGGCCACAGCAACGTGTGGCAGGGGACAGCTAGTACTAATATAATAATAAACTTTATTTATACCCCGCCACCATCTCCCCAATGGGGACTCGTGGCGGCTTACATGAGGCCAAGCCCAACAACACAATACAATAAATGAAATCAATATATCGATTATTATCTTATACTACACTTGATCTTAGCCAAAAGGCCGAGAAGCCTTTTGGAAACTGCGATTCCCTTCCTTGGGCACCTGTGCCCCATTTTATATTGTGCTGGTCAAAGACCGTAATAAATCATTGATTATCTTATACAATTTGCTAGTTATTCCTTTCAGCTTGTGGTATCCTCCCGTCGCTTTCTTTTTGTATCATTTGTTCAACTTGAGTAAGTTTGCCTCCTTCTCCATTATTTTTTATCCAATTCTTGAACCATTGCTCTAACTGTAAGCAATGGAACCATGAGAGTTTAATATCTCTAAATTCTCTCAATATAATTTCTTTCCTCATATTTGCTTTTATCCAATCTCCAATTTTATCTATATTCTTCTCTCTTAATTTTTTATCTAATTTGTTTTTTAATTTTTGGGGATTTTTTTGTCCATTATTATTGGTGTTAGTATTGAACTTTCTGATAATAATATTTCCTTGTATCTATTCCAAATTCCTATCACATTTCTCAACATTGGATTTTTTATTTTCTTAATTTCTTTCCTTTTTATATCCTTAATTTTTTTATTCCAAATTGTGTCCACTACTTCTTCTGAATCTTCCTCCAACCATTCCAAATCTTCCTTATTTCTTATCCCTTCTATAACTAGTCTCATCCTGTTTGCTTCATAGTCTCCACTAATGAGAATAGCAAACTGCAACTGATATCTTGAATTGTATGTAAGTCAAGAATTGATGTAGTCAGCAATACCAGACTTGAAAACCTTCTTGAAGTATTTTCTGTCACTGGGCTGAATTATTCTAGTAGGGCACGGCCACAAAGAGCGATAAAGAGAGCAATGTAGAATCATTTTTTTCATTTAGTGGCCTCATACGCATTTCTGACTGACTTTTTCATCTCTTGCAACAGAGTAAACACTTACTGACTTTTTAAAAGTTAATTGCATTAGTCAACAGACGGAAACCCATACTACCCTGCTTGTGCTAGCTATTATGCTGACAAGATTAGTTATAATTAGTTACGGCAGCTATTTTGCTGCCTCAGTATAAAAATTCCAAAATGCAAGAACAGATAGACGTTAAATGTCAAGCTGCTTCAGCCAAGCCTGGACCAAACACATTTCCGCTTGATTTTTCTAATGGCAACATCTTACCTTATGGAAAATGACTGCCTCCCTCTCTTTATGGAACAGTCTTCCTCACATAATAATAATAATAATAATAATAATAATAATAATAATAATAATGTATTGTCGAAGGCTTTCATGGCTGGAATCACTCAGTTCTTGTGGGTTTTTTCGGGCTATATGGCCATGTTCTAGAGGCATTTCTCCTGACGTTTCGCCTGCATCTATGGCAAGCATCCTCAGAGGTGACCTCACCTCTGAGGATGCTTGCCATAGATGCAGGCGAAACGTCAGGAGAAATGCCTCTAGAACACGGCCATATAGCCCGAAAAAACCCACAAGAACTGAATAATAATAATAATAATAATAATAATAATAATAATAATCTTTATTTATACCCCACCACCATCTCCCCGATGGGGACTCGGGGCAGCTTATATGAGGCCAAGCCCAAACAACAAATTACAGCAGAATAAAACCAAAAACGCAAACTGGAAGCACAGATAATAAACAACAACATCATAATTACATAAAACATGTGAATGCATAGCAATATAAAATTACAATAAATACAATCACAGTGACAATGGGTGGGCTACATGTAAAGATTAAAAGAAAAACTAATTAAAAACTAATTAAAAACTTGGGTGAGATAAAGAAAAGCTGGATGCATTCTAGGACATGGGCTCAGTACATACTGGATGGTGTTGAAGCTTAACAGTGGCAACATTAAATGAGTATGCACCCTAAAATAGGTCCCAGATATAAATGTCTCATCAGACAAACCTTGATCAGAATATATGCATATATCAGGAATCGGTATAACATACATAACTTAGAAAGAAAGAGCATAGAAGAGTGTCCTTAAAGTGCAGTTGAGAACTGGGGGGAAACAGGAAAATCTGAAATAGATCTTTAGTTTTGTTATTTATGTTATTTAATTAGAAGGTGGGCCATGCAGATGTTTGTGTCATAATTATTATTGTTTCCTAAATAATGAGAGGCTGTTGCTTTACTTACTGGCATCTCAGGATGCGAATCGGGTAGAGTAAACAGAATTTGGATACCATCATTCTAAGCTGTAGCACTTATCATCAGGAAGATTAAAATCTGTCTATTGCCAGAGATTTAATATGAAGAAAGCATGTTGTATCTGGAATTCTGAATTACTCCGAAATCCAAAAATGTCTGCATAAGTGGACAAGATAGTGGGTGCATATCTATTGCAGAATTATTACAATTTGACACCACTTTAGCAGCCATGACTCAGTGTTGTCAAATCTTGGGAGCTGTAGCTTTACACAGTATTTAGCCTTCTCTGCCACAGAGTGCTAGTCTCATGCCAAGCTTCAGTTCCCAGGATTCCATAGCACTGAGCCATAGCATTTAAAGTGGTATCAAACTGCCATAATTCTATAGTGTGGGTTCATCCAGTCGTTCATTTGCCTTCTGATGGTACATAAATATGAGCAAAAATATTCAATATAGTGTATAAAACTATGTTTAGGCTATGGGTTTACCAACCGTAAATGCATTTCGTGTTTAATCTTAGATATCTCTTTATGTGCAAATACATATATGCAAATAAAAAGGTAAAAATTGTTCCCTGACATTAGGTCCAGTTATATCTGACTCTAGGGGTTGGTGCTCATCTCCATTTCTAAGCCGAAGAGTCAGCATTGTCTGTAGACATCTCCAAGGTCATGTGGCTGGCATGACTGCATGGCACACCGTTACCTTCCCGCCGGAGCGGTACCTATTGATCTACACACATTTGCATGTTTTCGAACTGCTAGGTTGGCAGAAGCTAGGGCTGACAGCGGAAGCTCATGCTACTCCCCGGATTCGAACCTGCAACCTTTCGGTCAACATGCCCAGCAGCTCAGTGGTTTAACCCATTGCACCACTGGGGGCTCCTTTATATGCAAATAGAGTTGTTCTGGAACAGCTGTTCCAGGAGCTCCAGATTTATTTGCTGTGTTTAAATGTTTGTGTGCAATCCCATGCTTGGGATTTTGCAGCAGGGGGTTTCCTGTTATAATTTGCATTTATAGGGTAAGCCACCTGCCAATTATAGTTAGGATCCCTGGTCCCGCCCCCTTTTTGCTTTTTGGAGGGAAGGGGCCATTTTTCAGTTAGTCACAGCAAGGGAAGCCAAGGCAGAGGATGCGTACAGACATTCCTCCTGTGCAAAGGCTTCGTCTTTTAAGGCTTCCTGGGGGAGAACAGATTAAAGGCCTCTACAGATTCCCAAAGGGTTCCAGGGAACAGCTTCACAACCCTGAGGACATCCGGAGGGAACAACAGCTCTTCATTTTCAGCTAAGTGATTTCAAGCCTGGTGGGACGTCTGTTCGGTTCTGAGACGCAGTTCAGCTGGTAGCAGACTCAAACCAGTCAGGGTTAAGTTCACAGCAGCCTGGGAGGAGCTTTAAAGGGGATTTTTTCCCTGTTAAACAAAGTTTCTTGAAGATAGTGCCTGTTTCCTGTAAACAAGACTGCAAAAGCCAATAGACTATTTAGAAATCTTACAATTCCTGCTTGTTCATTAATAAAGACTGTTGTATTCAAGCTTAAGTCTCCTAAAGCCTGTTTAATAGGAGAAATTCCTCTAAAGGTTCTTTCTCGGGGCCCCGGGCTTCCCGCTGGACGCAAGCCTTGCATCCTCTCTTAGAAGCATTTAATTTCAGCTCCAGTGGTGACAGAACAAGAGTTATTTAAAATAAATCAAAATCCAAAACACTTGTGGTCTCAAAACCTTTTGAAGAAGGGATTCTCAATATGCAGGTGCATTGCCCCTAGCTGCAAGTAGCGCATGAAGGACAGGTCTCCAAACATCACTATATCCAAATCCTCCCAGTTTGACAGGCACTGCCTTTTTCAACTGCATTTATGGCTGGGTCTACACTGCCATATAATGTAGTATTGATCTGCATTATATTATCAGTGTATGTCCATATAATGTAGTTGAACTTTTACTATTTTGTTATCAATCTGATATTGCTTACCCAAATATTTTCTGCTTTTTTTTATCTTCAAAATGTGGGAAGGTAAGTACTTCTTTTGCATAATTTTTGAACCAGAAGGCATCTTGTTAAGAAAAAAAGTGAAATGAAATTATTTTTCATATAATCATTTATTATCTGTTCAAAGGAAAATAGTCAGTGCTTTACTGTAACACCAGTTCTTCCTTTGAAAGTAGAAGTCTGGCATAATTTTAATGCATTCACATATAGCAGTGAGCATGTTGTGATTCAGAACTTTAGAATGCACTGTTAAGTCTATAAAATATGGAAAGTCTGGAAAACAGTTGTCAACGTAAATTGCATCTGCTAAGACTTAGCTCTTCTAAGTGCCATGCAAATTTCACATGCAACTTCATTGTTCCACAGAATAAACATGCCTTGCTTCATTGGTTTTAAATAGGCCTTCTACTACTTTCGAAGCCACATCTGTTATTAGCATTCCCAGGTTCACCCTAAAACCTTGTTTACATGACTAGGGGACAATCATGGGTGTTTTGCTGCCTTGTAAAATGTTGGTTTCGGGATTTCTATACTAAACCAACAACCCTTGTTTATACTTCCAGGGAGTCTCCCAAGTATTTTAGCCACACACTTTGCACAGAGAATGTGACTGCAATGAATTCCATGTCATTTAACACAATGACTTTTTCAGAAAATAAAATAGGTATGAAGCTGAATTATCTCGAAGTTTTTTTCTGTCTCTTTCTTCACCTTAACTATCTTCGAATGTTATTATTCACTTGGAGCTGACTTTGTTTTCTTACTAAATGAACTTTCATGAAAATGGTAACGAACTGGGTGTGAATTGCTACTCACCACGTTTGGTTTTAAAATGATGTAGTATTGGAAATACTGAATGAATCTCAGCTCACTTCTGTGTCAGAGCTTAGAAAAGTGGCTTTTGGAAAGTACAGTTTCTAGAATCCCAGGGCTAGCAGGGCCAGTGGCTGTGAACACACAAGACATATACATTTAACTTGTGTTTTGTGCTGTCATTCGCTGGGCCTGTGCAAGAGACTGTAGACAGGACATATATTCTGTGTGCCCAACGGGACGCCGGGGCTGCCTCCTGATGGATTTCCTTAAACAGAGTCTTTAGATTGCTTAAAGGTTGAACAAAGTTTTTTTTATTGTTGCTAAGGTCTTCAATAAATCATAACTATTTCAAAGTTTTCTTAACCAATGGGTGGCTTTCTCAATCTTGTCCACAGGGGACAGGCAACTATCTTCATAAACTGTCTCTTCTCTATCGGGGAAATCCTTAACCTCTATCTGGGCAGTCTGTCTTAGGCCTTGCTGGTGTGGGATCCCTACACTCGGTACCAACTGCTTCTGGCTGCCGTGAGTGGCCCTTACCAAACAGAGTCCTTTGTAGACTTTCAGTTCCCAGCAATGGCTGGCTGTACCGCATGGAACTGGATCCCATTCAGTAAAGGAGCTATAAGTCTGTAAATTCCCAGCAAAGGCTATGCTGAGACTGTATTCCCCAGCCAACCTGTAAAAGACAAAGCTTTCTACAGGAGGACCTGATTTACGTCCTGTACGAAGACTTCTCTGTGTGGACTGAGCTAAAATGGCTCCTTTTCCCTCCCAAAACCCAAAAGGGGGCGGAACTAGAGAACCTAATGATGACTATGGGGTCATTGGCCCAATAACTGAACTGCAAATTAAGGAAAGCCACCTAATTGTAAAATGCATAGAACTTCAGAATACATGCAAACACTCAACAAAGGAAAGGTAAGTTGGAACTCCTGGTACAGCCGTGCCAGAACATGTTTCATGTCCAAAGATAAATAACAAATACAGGCAGTTCCCAAGTTACAAACAAGATAGGTTCTGTAGGTTTGTACATAAGTTGGAACAAGTGTAATTCCAGATACAGATATAGATAAGCTTTGGATAGCATATAGAAGGGTTAACACCTCTGTGATCTTTGTTTTGTTGTCTGTGCCCCTGTTCAGAAGATTTCACCTCACGTTTTGTCCTTGTGGGAATTGGATTTTGAAAAGTTTGGCTTGTTGTAAAACAAAGATTGGTGATAAAGCTTCAGTGGAGACACCTTTTCTTCATGAAACTCTTCCAGGAGTGATTTTCCCTTCCCAGGGGTAGATTCTTCTAACTTCCTGTTACCTTACTCCTGTTCTTAACTGTGAGTTGTTTGTAAGTCAGATTTTTGTAACTGCCTGTACATAGGTGAAGCCTATCTCATGCTATGATAGACACCGTGCACTATTTCTAAAAGCATATCTTATAAATAAATACTAACATATAATTCAGTTCGACCTTAGCATTTGGTCCCGGGCTACTGTGAGGCACAGATATGTCCTTCATAGTTTACCTTTCTTGTCTTTTCTGCATTAGAAACAATGCATTAGGTAGCTAGAATCTGAGGCCCCTTCCACACAGCCATATAACCCAGAATATCAAGGCAGAAAATCCCACAATAACTGCTTTGACCTGGTTATCTGAGCCCACACAGCCATATATTCCAGTTCAAAGCAGATAATGTGGGATTTTATTCAACTCTGTGGAAGGAGCATAAGTCATACACTTAGTCAAGTCAAGTCAGCTTTATTTGTATCCCTTCTCATCTCTCCTCGGGGACTTGGGGCAGCTAACAACATGGATGGCAGCCATTCAATGCCACATGAATACACAAAAATATAAATACATTAGGGCTGGGCGGTTTCGTTTCGTTAATTCGTAATTCGTTAATAATTCGTTATTTTTTTCAATTACAAAACGATAACGAACCATTCTGGAGCAATTTTTTTAAAAAAACGAATTTTTAAACACGTTTTGTAAATGCTTCGTATTTCGTTATTGTATTCGTTTCGTTATTGTTCTGAGGTTGTTTCGTTATTATTTCCGCATGTCTGGGGCAAGTTTTTTGTTTAATTAGTGAAAAAAAATTATAATATCACACCAACAGTCAACAACAGAGGGAGAGGGAAGCTTCAGAAGTTTTTGGAGGTGTTTTAGCGTATTTCGCGGTCGCGTCCGCCATTAACGAATCGATTCGTTATTGTTTCGGAAATCGATTCGTTAATGTTTTGTAATTTTTTACATTTACGAAATTTCGTAAATATCGAACTTTTTAAAAGGAAAATTTTGTAATTATTTTAAATATCGAAACAAAAAAACCCCCCAAATACAAATCGATTTTAGAAACAAATTTTTCTGTTGTTACCCAGGCCTAAAATACATACCAAATTAAAAGCAAATAATATGATAATTTATTGTAATTAAGACATAATAGCAATCAACAAAATACAATTCACCACAACATTTAAAACAGGATTAAAAACCCAATAAATAAATTAAAAGCTATATACATCTTTAAATCTATCCATAAATCATTCATTGTGTGGGAGTCAGATATTCAAACGTTTGATACTCCATAAGCCTGAGAGCATGGGTACGCTTTTAATTGTTTCCTGAAAGACAAGAGTTGGGGGGGGGGGGAAATTAATCACCTTCCAGAGAGAGATCCAGAGATGGAGTGTGGGGGGGGGGGGGGGGGGTGACTGCAGAAATGGCCTTCTCTCTCATCCTCACCAGCTGGGTTTGAAATGGGGATGGGATTGAGAGGAGGGCTTTCCCTGATGAATGCAGTGACCGGGCAGGTTTCTATGAGGAGAGGTGGGTGGTCAGGTAGTCTCGACCTGAACTGTTTAGGTCTTTAAAGGTAACAACCAGCACTTTAAATTTCACCTGGTAGCTAACGGTAGCCAGTGGAGCTGCTGTAGCATGGGAGTTGTTCACTCCTTGTATGGCGCTCCAGTTAGTACCTTGGCCACAGATCTCTGGACCAGCTGAAGCTTCCAAGCTCTCTTTAAAGGCGCCTTGCAGTAATCCAATCTAGATGTCACTAGGGCATGTACTACTGTGGGCAGATCTGAACAATTACAATTATCATTGCAATGTGGAATATCAATACTAGTTCCTATTGATAAGACTTGGGACCTCATAACATTGAGGTCCTCAATACGGGTGATAGCAGGAGGATTTGCCACAGATCACGGCAAATCCAACTGTGCCCGGAGTGAGGTGTGGGAAACCCATTTCCCCACATTACTCATCACCTTATCCCATGAGGGGAGGGCATTGCTGCCCATGTTCTGTCGCACGCTGGGCCTGTAACAGTTGTACTTTTCTATAGGACGTATACTTTAAGCCCAGCAGGAAGCCAGGGCGCCTCAAAGAGAGGTTCTCAGGGATTTTTCTGAAGTGATGGTCTTTAGTCTTTAATGATGCAACAAAGTCTTTATTATGGAACAAACAACAAATCTTCAATGGTTCAAACAACACTTCAAGGCTTTCTTAGTCTAGTCCTCAATGGACTGGACTTTGATTAACTAAACTTTCTCTGTAGGAAAAACCCTTTTTAACCTCTCCCAGGCTGCTTTCTATCTATACCTCATCAGTGTGGGTCCTACTACCAATTCCAAATGCGTCTGGGTATCGAGTAGACCTACCAGCCGAGGCTTGTAGATATTTCAGCTGGAGTTCCGTGGATCTGTAATGCTGTTCTCCCTTCGAGGATTCTTAGAAACTTCAGGGCTGTTCCCTCTTATGCTGTGAGGCTGAGAGGCTGTGAGCTCTCAGCCAGAGCTTTTGGGACCTTTCTCCTGGAATTTCTGCTTCTGTATCCCCGGATGTTACTTTTTCCCTGGATGGTTATTGAGAAAGCAAGCTTTTCTATGGGATGAGATGGTCTACGTCCTATAGCTTAGCTACCTTGTGTGAGACTGCCCAAAAAATGGCTCCTTTCCCTCCCAGAGCCCAGAACAAGGGGCGGAACCAAAGCTTAATTATGATGGACAGGAGGCCTGTCCTATGACTGCAAAACAGATAACAGAAAGAAAATAAAGTTGGAGCTCCTGGTACAGCCATACCAGCACAGCACAGCTTCCCAACGTTGTTATTATGCAACACGAGAAGACCTGCATGTTGCTGCCACTGCCTCCTGTGATGCTTGGACCTCTCTTCAGGCACGGAGGCCCACTGGAAGTAAGTAGGCATCATGTAATGGGATGCAGTGGGTTCTGTGCCTGAAGATGTCCAAGTGTCATAGGATGGGAAAATTCGCCCATCTGATGAAGTCCCGGGGTACTATTTTTTCTATTATATTCCTCTGGAATTTTTCCGAGAGGCCCAACATCACATAGTAATTTCAGCATTGGATTATAGCTCTGGAAACCTGGGTTTCAATCTGCACTCCGCCATGGAAACTCACTAGATGACCTTGGGCACATCACACCTTCTGAGACTCTTGGCAACAAATCTTGCCAAGAAAACCCTGCAATAGGTTTGCCTTCGAGGCACTATACATCAGAAACAACTTGACGGCACACAACAACAACAAAAATATTGCTGAAGTCTTTGAAATTATATTCATATACTGTAGCAGAAGAATGAGATGATTATGTACTTTGGAACAAACAGGGAGGATGAGAATAATGCTGGCACACACTTGTGGTGTGGTTAAGGAAAAGTTTCCCTCAGAACCTGTACTCCATGTCATCTTATAATAATCACAGCCAATACAGCATTATGTCAACAGATGACTCAGAAGAAAATAAGAAGGAAAATAGGCAAAAAAGGAAGGCAACACCATTGGAAACAGACCAAACAAAAGTCAACAGCCAAAATAAACTAGCTGTGTCTCTGAAGCAAACATGTGACAACAGTCGAGAAAAAGTTGAAATCATGTATAATTAGCTTTGTATTCTTTCCAGATCTCATACCAAGATAAGCTTATTTCCCATTTACTAAGAAATGTATGCTGAATCATATAAGAAGCAGCAAACTAGTGAAGCTGGTAACTATGGTTTCACCTACCGCCATCCACCAAAATAGAGATGCTCTCTAAAAATGCTCAAAGTCTTCCAGGTGATTCTATGCTATGCTTCCACCGGAGGTTACCATAGAGTTATTTTGCCATATTCATATAGAGATTACCTCGCTAGAATTTTTTAGGTTTCTAGTATGACTCTGACTTTCAGTTGTTGCTCATTTCAGTGGGGTACACTATTATCCAGTTTCCTGTTTCCTTGGAAATTGCAAGAACTTATCTCCTATGGATATAGAAGTTGCACTGAATTTAATGTATAAATATGTGAGAGGAAGCCACAGAGAGGAGGGAGCAAGCTTGTTTTCTGCTTCCCTGGAGACTAGGACGCGGAACAATGGCTTTAAACTACAAGAGAGGAAATTCCATCTGAACATGAGGAAGAACTTCCTGACTGTGAGAGCCGTTCAGCAGTGGAACTCTCTGCCCCGGAGTGTGGTGGAGGCTCCTTCTTTGGAAGCTTTTAAACAGAGGCTGGATGGCATTCTGAGCATATTTTATTTATTTGTCGTGTCAGAGCAACCAGTCCATTATATTACATTTCTAACAGAACAAAGCAAACAAACAGAAAAATACAAAACTTGTGAGTTTGGTAGTTGGTTAAATGTCCTTTGACCAGTATCTGGCCACTTGGAGTGCCTCCGGTGTTGCTGCAAGAAGGTCCTCCATTGTGCATGTGGCAGGGCTCAGGCTGCATTGCAGCAGGTGGTCTGTGGTTTGCTCCTCTCCACACTCGCATGTAGATTCCACTTTGTAGCCCCATTTCTTAAGGTTGGCTCTGCATCTCGTGGTGCCAGAGCGCAGTCTGTTCAGCGCCTTCCAAGTCGCCCAGTCTTCTGTGTGCCCAGGGGGGAGTCTCTCATTGTATCAGCCATTGATTGAGGTTCTGGGTTTGAGCCTGCCACTTTTGGACTCTCGCTTGCTGAGGTGTTCCAGCGAGTGTCTCTGTAGATCTTAGAAAACTATTTATTGATTTAAGTCATTGATATGCTGACTGATACCCAAACAGGGGATGAGCTGGAGATGTCTCTGCCTTGGTCCATTCACTATTAGCTGCTACTTCCCGGCGGATGTCAGGTGGTGCAATACCGGCTAAGCAGTGTAATTTCTCCAGTGGTGTAGGGCGCAGACACGCCGTGATAATGCGGCATGTCTCATTAAGAGCCACATCCACTGTTTTAGTGTGGTGAGATGTGTTCCACACTGGGCATGCATACTCAGCAGCAGAGTAGCACAGCGCAAGGGCAGATGTCTTCACTGTATCTGGTTGTGATCCCCAGGTTGTGCCAGTCAGCTTTCGTATGATATTGTTTCTAGCACCCACTTTTTGCTTGATGTTCAGGCAGTGCTGCTTGTAGGTAAGAGCACGGTCCAGAGTGACTCCCAGGTATTTGTGTGGGGTGATTTGAATGCAATATTCCTGCTTCTTGGCAGAGGGTTGGACTGGATGGCCCATGAGGGCTCTTCCAACTCTTTGATTCTATGATTCTATGATTCTGTGATTCTAATGGGTACTAAATGCAGAGATGGACAGTTTCTTTGGTCAGCCTAGAAAAGCCAGGAATTATTTGTCTAGCTAAATGGCCCATTTGAGGCTAAGAGATTGCTGACCACAGAAACAGAGACTCAGAGTATGTATATTTATTGTATTTTTATTGAAAACCCAACCCTTGATTGTCTCAGGAGCCTTGCACTTTTGTTAAGTTCAGAATTGAGCAGTTTTGCTAATCAAAGGCTTATTATCATTTCTTTTACATTTTTCTTCAACAGCTGATTGGTTCTCCAGCTGACATTTCCCCATAAAAGGGAATCCCCACCTCGAGATAGCAATGTCAGAAGTGCTCTTAGGCAATCAGGGTGCAGATCCAGGCCAGTTCTCTCTCAGACAATCAGGGAGGGGAGTGGGAGTTTTGAATAGCTGTCACACTGTACAAGATATTACTTTCTCTGTATGTACATGCTTGTACATTTGGGGCATCCTCTTGTACTTGCATCCTTTTTGGTTGAATTGAATTGTGGCTTGTCTTCAACGTGGTGAGTGTTTCTCCATTCTGGCCCATTCAGTTTAGCTTGCACTCACCAGGCATGGATACTTTTATCAGTGGTCCCAGTTATCCATGGCAGAGAGAATATATAGAATCCTGGTTGATGCAAACTCCAGACCATAGCATCCTTGATTGATTTTAATTTAGCTTTTTTCCTATTGCCTTCTTTCAGCCTTACCAAACATTGTCTTTTTTGAAAAGTCACATCATCTCATGATATATCCAAAAAATGACAGTTTCCGTTCAGTTATTATGGCTTCAAGGGAGAATTTTGATTCTTTGTTCCAACACTCTTTCATTTGTCTTATTCTGTCGAACCTGAAGAATTCCGCCTTTAGCACCACATTTCAGAAGGCTTGATCTTTCTTGGGGCATACTGGATTTTATCATTGCAGAGAGTAGGTGGGGTCTTAGCTGACCTGTCTGAATGCTCCTCGTTGCAAAATAAAATAAAGATATATGTGGTATAGTGGTATGAATGTTGGATTATGATTCTGGGGGTGCATTTACTCTATAGAATTAATGCAATTTGACTGCACTTTAACTGCCATGGCTCAATATGGTGGAATCCTGGAAAGTGCAGTTAAGTCAGGTATCAATACTCTTTGGCAGAGAAGGCTAAAGATCTGGGAAATTAAAATTCTCAAGAATCCAGACAGGCCTGTAGCTAGTATTTTGATTTGGGGCAGGGCCATAGCCAGGATTTTGATTCGGGGGGAGCTGAGTATGATTTGGGGGGGCTGAGTCTGAGTGAAAAAGGGCCTACCCTAGCAAACCTTTTGTATCATTACCCCAATCCCCCCATGCATATGGGATATATTGAGTATGGTGATCAGATCATGATATGAATAAACATAACAGTTTAAATAATGCACCAGTAAGGCCTTTTTGGAGCCCCCGGTGGCGCAGTGGGTTAAAGCACTGAGCTGCTGGCTACATGCCTGATTCGGGGGGGCTGAGTTTAATTCGGGGGGGGGGGGTGAGTGAAAGAGGGTCTACCCTAGCAAACCTTTTGTATCATTACCCCAGTACCCCAATGCATATGGGATATATTAAGTATGGTGATCAGATCATGATATGAATAAACATAACAGTTTAAATAATGCACCAGTAAGGCCTTCTCGTGGACCACCCTGAGAATTTCGGGGGGGGGGGGGGGAAGCCCCCACCCCCCCCCCCCCGGCTACATGCCTGAATCCAGAGCTCTGAGACATGTCAGTTAAGGTGGTATTGAACTGCATAATTCTAAAGTGTAGATGTACTGTGGGAGACCAAGGCTCAAATCATTGCTCAGCTATGGAAATCCTCCCTCAGTCTCAGAAGAAGGCAATGCAAATCCTCTTTGAGCAATCTTACTCCGAAATCTCTGTGATAAGTTCACCTCAAAGTCACCCTAAGTTGGAAATAACTTGAAGGCACACAGGAATGAAATTTTTCCATGGAGAAATGTTTTATGCAGAGTTTTAGATCTAATTTATATGGATAAGCATTTGGTCATGCAAGTCTCCACCAACAATTTGAATTGGTGTAACCAGTAAAAGGCTTACCACCTCATTGAGAATGATGGTGGTGACTGAATTGCTGAATAGCTCACCCAAGCCTTTTCCTTCCTAAACACACACTTCGTAAAATAATTCTGAAGCCAATAAATTTCTCTTTAATAGTGTGTGGTGTAATGGCATGACTTTAAAAATGAAATGTTTGATTCCACTATCTATGCAGACAAAATTTCAGTTCAAATAAATAAAGGCGTCTACAGCCCATCATGGGGTTGAGAGAGTTGAGTCCTCATTCTCCAGGCCTTTCTTTTCATTCCATCTCTTAACCAGCCAGCCATGCAGAAAAAGTCACTGTTAGAACAACTTCACTCTGTGATTCATGGGCTGCAAATCTGAGGGATTCATTATCAAAACAAGAAAACAAACATAGTTTTATTTGTGGGGTTTTGCAATGAATATATATTTATATATTCTTTTCAGTGATGAGCAATGGTTTTTCCCTGCTATGTGCTCATTTTCTTACAGCATGGGAGACTTTGCTATGTGCCCTGGTTTTCTACGTTTGTTTTTAAAACAAACAGACGCAAAATGATTGCTGCTGAAGCACGTACATGCAATTCATGTTTGAGACCAAATGACTGTTTCTTTTTAATGGTTCTAACAAACAGAAAGGATTGTTTGTTGCCTTGCTGATCATTTTGCTACCTACAAGACTATGTAATAAAAATGCCAAGTTCGCAACCTGGACATCCCAAGCTCCCCCAAACAGTACGAACTCCAGCATGGTGCCAGTCAGGCCTGTAGCCGGTGGGTGGGTGGGGGGGGGGGGGGGGGGGGGGGGTAGTGGTGGTGGTGGTGGTGTTAGAGGTTCAACCCCCCAACCCCCAATTTTTCAGGTTAAAAAGAAAACCTGGTTTACTCGTGAATTTTAACTAGTTAACCAAATCCCCATGCTAAGTTTATGAGACGCAAAAAATTAAGAGTCCCTCCAGAACTGCAAGCACTTCCTCTAGCAAATATTGACAATTTATTCACACTGTCATTACTTGCAGCAATAGCCGATGTAGTGGAGCAACCAAGTTGGGGGGGGGGGAGTGTTGAATGCTCTCATTAAGGCCAGACTTGGTGGAGGTGGTTGACAGGGGTGGAGCTGCAGGCTATTGAAGGCTGCTCTGCCTCCTGATAAGCTCTTTGCTTCAGCATGAGGTAGGAGGCAGGTTTCAACCCCCAAATTTTTTTTCAACCGCCCCCCCAAATTTTCAACCCCCCCCAAAAAGATTTCAACCCTCCCCGAATTTTTTTTCTGGCTTTGGCCCTGGTGCAGGTAACCATGCCAGTTGAGGGATTCTTAGGAGTCTGTCACACAAGTGTAACTTCTTCAAGGTCTAATTGCACGGTTGCTCACAAGCAAGCCCCACCTTGTATGTTGTTTGCTGTACTGAAGATCACAAAGGCACAGAGATGGGTTCATTTCCATGAATATGAAAGATGAGACTGGGCTTTGAACTTTAGAGGAGAGCCACTGAAACTGATCCAGCTTAAGTTCATCACAACATGACTCATTGAATTTCAAATGCATGAGTTTTGGGTTTGAGAAAGAAGGGAGAACTACGAGGGGTATTTTTTAAGTAAGGTCCATTTTGTTGTAGACACTAGTAGTTCGCGCACATACCGCAACGAGCGCGTGCGTCGTGTACCGGCATGCCTCGGGAACAACTGTGCTCAGTTTCCGCTCTGTAGCTAACCTGTACGGTTCTGTTCTGTGCTTTAAAAATGTTTAAGACTATCAACTCACCCTCCGCATGTGAGGTTCGCTCAGTGATACGGTTTTTGTCAGCAAGGAACCTGCCTGCTGCAGAAATTCATCGACAGGTTTGTGAAGTGTACGGTGATACTGTTATGAGTGAAAGCAAAGTGCGTAAGTGGGTACGACAATTCAAAGATGGCCGTGACAACGTCCATGATGAGGACCGCTCCGGTCGCCCTTCTTTGATTACAGACGATTTGATTTGATCGCACACTCAAATCTTTGGTTTTTGTGGTCCTCTGTTAGGAGTTTCGGGACCCAACGGGAGCACAGTTTCCTAAACTTTAGGTGTTCAGAAACAATGTTGTAAAGCACTGATCTCGACACGTCAGGAAATTCGTTTGAGAGATCTGTTATTGTGAAGCGCCTGTCCTCGCTTCAACTATTTATTTGTCGTGTCAGAGCAGCCAGTCAATTATATTACATTTCTAACAGAACAAAGGAAACAAACAGACAAAATACAAAATTTGTGAGTTTGGTAGTTGATTAAATGTCCTTTGACCAGTATCTGGCCACTTGGAGTGCCTCTGGTGTTGCTGCAAGAAGGTCCTCCATTGTGCATGTGGCAGGGCTCAGTTGCATTGCAGCAGGTGGTCAGTGGTTTGCTCTTCTCCACACTCGCATGTCGAGGATTCCACTTTGTGGCCCCATTTCTGAAGGTTGGCTCTGCATCTCGTGGTGCCAGAGCGCAGTCTGTTCAGCGCCTTCCAAGTCGCCCAGTCCTCTGTGTGCCCAACTATGTGCTTCAACTGAAGCCACCAAATCGTCTGTAATCAAAGAAGGGCAGAGTGGAGTGGTTTGAGCATTGGACTGTGACTGTGGAGACAGAGCTGAGTTGGAACCTCTGAAGATTGGACCCAACTCACCTTAGCAAATCTACTCTCTTGACCTCAGAGGAAAACAAATATTGCCTGTAATAAGTTTGCCTTAGGGTTACTATAAGTCACAAATGGCTTGAAGTAATACAACAACTACAACTAGTTGTATAATATAGTATAGATATGATGGCTAATATGCTGTGTTCCCATGGGGGACAGGACCATGTTTTTGTTCACTGTTACAAACTCCCCAAGAAGGGCAAAGGTAACAGGTAGCAATGTGCAAAGAGCTCAGGTTGCTGACACCTGTCTGTGGAATCTCACACAAAACAAATAAATTACGGCACCTGAAAGCTGTTGCAAGCCACAAGACAAAAGGGAAGGGGAAGTAACCTCATTTACTAGCCTATATTTTCATTCTAGATATAGGCATGGCCATTGGACAGCACTGGAAATAAACCATCTATGGCTCCTTTCCCCACCTGCCCCTTTACCTGGGAATAAAGCCAGTGATGGTCCTAAGAGTTTGGCTTCCAAACAATTCATTAAACAGGATTGGTTCTAGGAATACAAATTAATTATAAACATAAGAGCAAAGAACCACAAAGAAACAAGCTGCTTGAAAGTTAATGATAGCGGAAACACATGGCACAACATTTCTTACAAATACATATAAGCATAACCATGTTGTGTTATTTAAAACAGAACACATTTAATTAGAACTAGCAAGCCTTTCATTTATTTTATGAGAGAGGAATATAAACAAATAAAGTCCGTAGAAGTAAGGATAATGACAGATGTTTCTTAGCAGAAAGAATTAAGGGCTATTTCTTCCCAATCCCCCATATATAATTCAGTTTCGTGCAATATAACAGTCAGGCACTTTGTTGCTGTGAGTTTTCCGGGCTGTATTGCCATGTTCCAGTAGCATTCTTTCCTGATGTTTTGCCTGCATCTTCGGCTGACATCTTCAGAGGTCTGTTGGAAATGAGATTAGTGGAGAGGATATATATCTGGAATGTCTAGGGTGGGAGAAAGAAACTTTGTCCGTTTGAAGCAAGTGTGAATGTTACAATTAGCAATCTTGATTGCACTGAGTAGCTATGAAGCTGCAAAGTCAATTATTGGGGGTATTTGCATAGAGGTTGCTTGGCTGTTTTTTTTGTTTTGTTTTTGTTTTTTGCCTGGAGGCATCCTTTGTTTGGAAGGTGTTAACTGGCACTTGATTGTTTGCTGTCTGGAATCCCCCTATTTCTATTTACTGCCTTGATCCTGGTGTTTTTTAAATACTGGTAGCTAGATTTTCTCCAGCAAAGGATCACCGCCTTGTCGGGGCGCTGGAGCTTGAGCACCTCAATGATGTCATGAGCGAAACCGTGAAGGGCCACCCAAGACGGGACGGTCGTGGCAGAGAGGTCAGACCAAGCGTGATCCCTGGGGAAGGCAATGGCAAACCACCCCAGTATCCTTGCCAAGAAAACTAAATGGACCAGTACAACCAGAGATATGTCGGTATGCCATTGGAAGATGGGACTCCCAGGTCGGAAGATGGCCAAAATGCTACTGGGGAGGAGCAGAGGATAAGTTCAACTAGCCCCAGATGTGATGACGCAGCTAGCTCAAAGCCGAAAGGAAGGCTAGCGGCCGACGGTACTGGAGGTGAACGACGAATCCGATGCTCTAAAGATCAACACACCATAGCAACCTGGAATGTAAGATCTATGAGCCAGGGCAAATTGGATGTTGTTATTGGTGAGATGTCAAGACTAAAGATAGACATTCTGGGGGTCAGCGAACTGAAATGGACTGGAATGGGCCACTTCACATCAGATGACCACCAGATCTACTACTGCGGACAAGAGGAACATCGAAGAAATGGAGTAGCCTTCATAATTAATAAGAAATTAACTAAAGCGGTGCTTGGATACAACCCAAAAAATGACAGAATGATCTCAATTCGAGTGCAAGGAAAGCCTTTCAACATTACAGTGATCCAAATATACGCCCCAACCACAGCTGCTGAAGAAGCAGAAGTAGATCAGTTCTATGAGGATCTGCAGGACCTACTGGATAATACACCAAAAAGAGACATTATTTTCATTACAGGAGACTGGAATGCCAAGGTGGGAAGTCAAATGACAACTGGGATCACAGGCAAGTATGGTCTGGGAGAACAAAATGAAGCGGGACGCAGGCTGATAGAATTTTGCCAGGAAAACTCGCTGTGTATAACGAATACTCTCTTCCAACAACCTAAAAGACGGCTTTATACATGGACCTCACCAGATGGTCAACACCGAATTCAGATTGACTACATCCTTTGCAGCCAAAGGTGGCGGACATCCATCCAGTCGGTGAAAACAAGACCTGGGGCTGACTGTAGCTCAGATCACGAACTTCTTATTGCTCAATTTAGAATAAAACTAAAGAGATCAGGGAAAATACACAGACCAGTTAGATATGATCTCACTAACATTCCTAGCGAATATACAGTGGAAGTGAAGAACAGATTTGAAGGACTAGATTTAGTAAACAGAGTCCCAGAAGAACTATGGACAGAAGTCCGCGACATTGTTCAGGAGGCAGCAACAAAGTACGTCCCAAAGAAAAAGAAAACCAAGAAGCCAAAATGGTTGTCTGCTGAGACACTGGAAGTAGCCCAAGAAAGGAGGAAAGCAAAAGGAAACAGTGATAAGGGGAGATATGCCCAGTTAAATGCGCAATTCCAGAGGTTAGCCAGAAGAGATAAGGAGCTATTTTTAAATAAGCAATGCATGGAAGTGGAAGAAGACAACAGAATAGGAAGGACAAGAGACCTCTTCCAGAAAATTAGAAACATTGGAGGTAAATTTCAGGCAAAAATTGGTATGATAAGAAACAAAGATGGCAGGGACCTAACAGAAGCTGAAGAGATCAAGAGAAGGTGGCGAGAACTATACAGAAGATCTGTATAGGAAGGATAATAATATTGAGGATAGTTTGACGGTGTGGTGAATGAATTAGAACCAGACATCCTGAGGAGTGAGGTTGAATGGGCCTTAAGAAGCATTGATAACAACAAGGCAGCAGGAGACGACGGGATCCCAGCTGAACTGTTTAAAATCTTAAAAGATGATGCTGTCAAGGTGATGCATGCCATATGCCAGCAAATATGGAAAACACAAGAATGGCCATCAGACTGGAAAAAATCAACTTATATCCCCATATCAAAAAAGGGAAATGCGAAAGACTGCTCAAATTTCCGTACAGTGGCCCTTATTTCACATGCCAGTAAGGTAATGCTCAAGATCCTGCAAGGAAGACTCCAGCAATACATGGAGCGAGAGTTGCCAGATGTTCAAGCTGGGTTTAGAAAAGGTAGAGGAACGAGAGACCAAATTGCCAATAGCCGCTGGATAATGGAGAAAGGCAGGGAGTTTCAGAAAAACATCTACTTCTGCTTCATTGACTATTCTAAAGCCTTTGACTGTGTGGATCATAATAAATTGTGGCAAGTTCTTGGTGGGATGGGCATCCCAAGCCACCTTGTCTCTCTCCTGAGGAATCTGTATAAGGACCAAGTAGCAACAGTCAGAACTGACCACGGAACAACAGACTGGTTCAAGATTGGGAAAGGCGTACGGCAAGGCTGCATACTCTCACCCAACCTTTTTAACTTGTATGCAGAACACATCATGCGATGTGCGGGGCTGGATGAATGCAAAGCTGGGGTGAAAATTGCTGGAAGAAACATTAACAACCTCAGATATGCAGAAGACACCACTCTGATGGCCGAAAGCGAGGAGGAGCTGAGGAGCCTTCAAATCAAGGTGAAAGAAGAAAGCGCAAAAGCCGGGTTGCAGCTAAACGTCAAAAAAACCAAGATTATGGCAACAAGAATGATTGACAACTGGAAAATAGAGGGAGAAACAGTGGAGGCCGTGACAGACTTTGTATTTCTAGGTGCAAAGATTACTGCAGATGCAGACTGTAGCCAGGAAATCAGAAGACGCTTAGTTCTTGGGAGGAGAGCAATGTCCAGTCTCGATAAAATAGTAAAGAGTAGAGACATCAGACTGGCAACAAAGATCCGCCTAGTCAAAGCCATGGTATTCCCTGTAGTAACCTATGGATGTGAGAGCTGGACCTTAGGGAAGGCTGAGCGAAGGAAGATCGATGCTTTTGAGCTGTGGTGTTGGAGGAAAGTTCTGAGAGTGCCTTGGACTGCGAGAAGATCCAACCAGTCCATCCTCCAGGAAATAAAGCCCGACTGCTCATTGGAGGGAAGAATACTAGAGACAAAGTTGAAGTACTTTGGCCACATCATGAGGAGACAGGAAAGCCTAGAGAAGACAATTATGCTGGGGAAAGTGGAAGGTAAAAGGAAGAGGGGCCGACCAAGGGCAAGATGGATGGATGGCATCCTTGAAGTGACTGGATTGACTTGAGGGAGCTGGGGGTGGTAACGGCCGACAGGGAGCTCTGGCGTAGGCTGGTCCATGAGGTCACGAAGAGTCGGAGACGACTGAACGAATGAACAACAACAAGCTAGATTTTGTTCATTTTCATGGTTTCCTCCTTTCTGTTGAAATTGTCCACATGCTTGTGGATTTCAATTGCTTCTCTGTGTAGCCTGACATGGTGGTTGTTAGAGTGGTCCAGCATTTCTGTGTTCTCAAATGCCATGTCTAGGTTGATTCATCAGGTTGGCTGACTTCTCAGGTTGAAGTAGTCTGCAGTGCCTTTCATGTTCCTTGATTTGTGTCTGGGCACTGTGTTGTAGACTTGTCCACAGCTGCATGGTATATGGTAGACTCCTGTAGAGGTGAGAGGATCCTTTTTGTTCTTTGATGAACACAGCATTTGTAGGATTTTCTTGGTGGGTCTGTAGATAGTTTGTAGGTTGTGTTTCTTCATCAGGAATGGAGGAACCCAGTGATTCTGGTCATGAAAGCCTTTGGCAACACAGTCAGGCGCTTTATTCCCATACATCTGTACACTGATCTTCAGATTTATCAGGTACTCTGCTATGGCTGACTTCTCAGGTTGGAGTAGTCTGCAGTGCCTTTCATGTTCCTTGATTTGTGTCTGGGTGCTGTGTTGGTGGCCCTTATGTAGACTTGTCCACAGCTGCTTGGTGTACGGTAGACTCCTGCAGAGGTGAGAGGATCCCTCTTGTCCTTTGCTGAAAGCAGCATTTGTAGGATTTTCTTGGTCTGTAGATAGTTTGTAGGCTGTGTTTCTTCATCACGGATGAAGGAATCCAGTGATTCTGGCCATGAAAGCCTTTGACAACACAGTCAAGCACTGAATAATAATAATAATAATAATAATAATAATAATAATAATATATTGTCGAAGGCTTTCATGGCTGGAATCACTCAGTTCTTGTGGGTTTTTTCGGGCTATATGGCCATGTTCTAGAAGCATTTCTCCTGACGTTTCGCCTGCATCTATGGCAAGCTTCCTCAGAGGTGGCTTCCACCTCTGAGGAAGCTTGCCATAGATGCAGGCGAAACGTCAGGAGAAATGCTTCTAGAACATGGCCATATAGCCCGAAAAAACCCACAAGAACTGGATAATAATAATACTTTATATTCAGCCCTCTCTCCCCAAGGGGACTCAGGGTGGATCACAGTACACATACACTGCAAACCTTCAGTGCTGTTTTGGATGAGAAAAGATAGAACAGAAAGGAGGCGTGTTGTGTTGACTCCGGCTTTTAGGTGCCTTTGGACGTTTTAGGTGCCTCTATGACGAAGAGCCATCAGGACTTCCTCCTTTCCTTTGGTCACTGGCATTTTATGATCTTTTAAATGTATGATGTCATAAAACCACTTCTTTAATGGGATCCTATGGTTCTTTCCTTTTTTCTGCAGTCTTTCCTGTGATTGATATCGAGCTCCTTTGGGAGGGTCTCCCCAGCGGAGGAGAACCCTGAGGACCGCTCAAAAGGGCCCTTGAACCTTGGTGAGGCCAGCGGGAGCCAATCAGAACCGCAAGGAATATTAAAATAATAAGACCTCAGCAAAGCGGAAGAAGTCCAGCGACCGAGGCGTTTATTTGCGATTCAGCTGATATCGGATGCATTGCAGGAATCATTCCACCGCAAGCATGCCGGAGTACAGTGATGCAGGCATATTTATACAATTTTTGAAAACCCAGAGTTCAAACCTTCCGCCCCGGCTCCTCTGATGTTCCCCGCTGTGATTGGGTGATGGGCGGACACCTGGGAGGCAGCCCTCCCGCCCCTGGTGCCTCTGTACCAATCAGGAAGCTCCAGTGGTCTGTAGGATCCAATGGGGAGACCTCTGTCACATGGTGGCGACAGCCAATCAGGAGAAATGGGGGCGGGATGAGGGAGCACAAAGGAATCTGGGAAAGGAATCTGCAGACAAAGGAATGCCATGTGCTCAGCGAAACAAAGGAAAAATGTCTCCAGCTGATGCAGCTTTGGGGGGGGATATGAATGACTATTTCGGCATCGGACCTCAGGGGGGATCAACGATGCCTTATGCAAATACAATCTTTTTATTCCGAGCGTCCATAAGTCCCCTTATCCCATCAGACATGCTCAGAGAATGGGGAGGGGCCATTATGGCTATGGTTCCATGCAGGGTGGATTAATCAAAGGCGAGTCTTGGGAGATGCAGAGGTTCTCCCTCAGGCAGTTCCTGGTCACATCATTTGTGGGGCAAGGGTCAAGGGGAAAAGGGGGAATAGACCATACTACACAGCAAGATACATACATTCAAATCATAAGCATTTCATGGCAACAAAACCCCATCTTTGTCCCACATCCCAAGTATATTTAATAGAGGAACTGATTTTAATTGAAAACTTGGAGTCCCATGGTTCTGGAGAAAGTTTGTGGAAATGGAGGTGGCTTGCAGTTCAAAGCAAGCAAGCAGACTTGGGGGGGGGGATGCTCGGCATCATGATGAGCTCTGCAGGACGTTAAGGCCCCCCTTGTCATCGAGGCACCCCCTGTGGACCCTCGGCAGGCGGCGGAGAAGCGGACCGTGATATGGGCCCGCAAGGCAGAGGCCATGGAGGCCCGTGAGGAGTCCCGCCTGGTCCGGCCTCGGCTGTTTCCTGCACTTGGGGCGCCCCTCTGTACACTGATCTTCAGAAAACAAATGGCTACATTTGCCTAGTATGTGAATGATGTCTTTAAATTTGGAGCTGTTATTATTATTATTATTATTATTAATAATAATAATAACACTTTATTTTTACCCCGCTACCATCTCCCCAAGGGACTCGGTGCAACTTACATGAGGCCGAGCCCAAATACAACAATACAAGCAATAATAACAACACTACAAGCAATTAAAAACACATAGACAATAAAAACAACATTATCAATAAGACAACACATAATTAAAAACAGTGGGAAGGCCAAATGTTAGGTTAAAATTGGAAATAGCCGAGGGGCCCCCATAGAGGTCGTGGTGGGAAGGAGGAGATGCGGAAAAAGGAGACCTCAAATTTGGCCTAATTCGGACCGCTTATCCATATTAACAATCCCCAATCGGTCTCCTAAGGTAAATTGGTGTAACCAGGTGAGCGGACCCTCTGGTTTGAAGGTGGTGTTGTTGAACGCCAGATCTGTCAACGGAAAAACGACCTGGATCCAGGATTTAATCCTGGAGGAGCGGGCAGATCTGGCGTGCATCACGGAGACCTGGCTGGATGAAGCGGGGGGCGTAAACCTCTCCCAGCTTTGTCCTCCAGGCTTCTCCGTGCAACACCAACCAAGAGCCGGAGGACGGGGAGGCGGGGTCGCAGTGGTCTATAGAGATTCCATCCATCTGACCAGGAGTCCCATCCCGCAGACCACAAATTTTGAATGCGTCCACCTGAGGGTGGGTGACCGGGACAGAATAGGGATTCTGTTAGTGTACCGTCCACCTCGCTGCACTACAGTCTCCCTACCTGAGCTAGCGGGGGTGGTCTCGAGCCTGGCGGTGGAGTCCCAACGGCTTCTTGTGCTGGGGGACTTCAACATCCATGCCGAGGCGACCCTCTCAGGAGCGGCTCAGGACTTCATGTCTGCCATGGCAACCATGGGGCTGTCCCAACAAATAACTGGCCCCACCCACTGTGCTGGACACACATTGGACTTGGTTTTCTGCCAGGGATGGGAGCAGGGTGGCGGTGTGGAGGAGTTGTCTATCTCTCCGTTGCCATGGACCGACCACTTCCTGATCAGATTTAGGCTCACTGCGCCCCCTAACCTCCGCAAAGGTGGAGGACCTATTAAGATGGTCCGCCCCAGGAGGCTTATGGATCCAAATGGATTCCTGACGGCTCTTGGGGATTTTCCCGCCACCTCGGTAGGTGACCATGTCGAGGCCTTGGTCGCTCTCTGGAATGGGGAGATGACCAGGGCAATTGACAGGATCGCTCCGGAACGTCCCCTCTCAAGTAACCGAGCTAAACCAGCTCCTTGGTTTACTGAGGAGCTGGCAGCGATGAAGCGAAGGAAGAGGGAACTAGAGAGCGTGTGGCGCTCGGACCCAAGCGAGCCAAATCGAGCACGGTTTGTGTCCTTTTTAAGGGCATATGCCGCGGCAATAAAAGCCGCAAAGAAAACTTTCTTTGCGGCCACTATTGCGTCTGCAAAAAACCGTCCGGCGGAGTTGTTTCGGATTGTCAGAGGTCTTTTAACTCCCCCCATTCCAGGTGGGAGCCCTGACAACTCGGCAGCGCGCTGTGAAGCATTTGCTCGGTTCTTTGCAGACAAAGTCGCTTTGATCCGCTCTGGGCTGGACGCCACATTAAATGCAGTCTCTGTGGATGTGACTCAAGCACCTGCTTGTCCGATTTTGTTGGATTCTTTTCAGCTTGTGAAACCCGAGGATGTGGACAAGATACTTGGAGGAATGAGGCCTACCACGTCCATCCTAGACCCCTGCCCATCCTGGCTTCTGAAAGAGGCCAGAGGGGGATTGGCCGAGTGGGTAACGGTGGTGGTTAATGCCTCCCTTCGGGAAGGCAAGATTCCAGCGAGCCTAAAACAGGCTATTATAAAGCCGCTGTTGAAGAAACCATCACTGGACCCCACCAAATTCGACAACTTTCGGCCTGTTTCCAATCTTCCCTTCTTGGGCAAAGTCATGGAAAGCGTGGTGGCCTCACAACTCCAGGTATTCTTGAGAGACACGGATTATCTGGATTCGGCGCAGTCTGGTTTCAGACCGGGACATGGTACCGAGACGGTCTTGGTCGCCTTAGTGGATGATCTGCGCCGGGAGCTAGACAGGGGGAGTGTGTCCCTGTTGGTGCTCCTGGACCTCTCAGCGGCCTTCGATACCGTCGACCACGGTATTCTTCTGGGGCGCCTTGCAGAGATGGGTCTTGGGGGCACTGCTTTGCAGTGGCTCCGGTCATTTCTGGAGGGTCATACCCAGAAGGTGTTGCTGGGGGACTCCTGCTCGGCCCCACAGCCATTGTCCTGTGGGGTCCCGCAGGGCTCAGTATTGTCCCCCATGTTCGTTTAACATCTACATGAAGCCGCTGGGTGAGATCATCCGGAGTTTCGGGGTGCGGTGTCACCTGTACGCAGATGACGTCCAACTCTGTCACTCCTTCCCACCTGCTACTAAGGAGGCCGTCGAAGTCCTGAACCGGTGCCTGGCCGCTGTAACGGTCTGGATGAGGGCGAACAAACTGAAATTAAATCCAGACAAGACAGAGGTACTCCTGGTCAGTCGCAAGGCCGAACAGGGTATAGGGTTACAGCCTGTGCTGGACGGGGTCGCACTCCCCGTGAAGGCGCAGGTTCGCAGCTTGGGTGTGACCCTGGATTCCTGAGCCTGGATCCCCAGGTTTCAGCGGTGACCAGGGGAGCATTTGCACAGCTTAGGCTCGTGCGCCAGCTGCGCCCGTATCTTGGGAAGTCTGACTTGGCCACGGTGGTACACGCTTTGGTCACATCCCGCCTCGACTACTGCAACGCTCTCTACGTGGGGCTGCCCTTGAAGACGGCCCGGAAGCTTCAGCTAGTCCAGCGCGCGGCAGCCATGTTGTTAACAGGAGCAGGGCGCAGGGAGCATACAACGCCCCTGCTGTCCCAGCTCCATTGGCTGCCGATTTGCTACCGGGCCCAATTTAAGGTGCTGGTGTTATCCTACAAAGCCCTAAACGGTTCCGGCCCAAAATACCTTGCAGACCGCATCTCGGCCTACGAGCCCACGAGGACCTTGAGATCATCTGGGGAGGCCCTCCTCTCGGTCCCGCCTGCCTCACAGGCACGTTTGGCGGGGACGAGAGAGCGGGCCTTCTCGGTGGTGGCCCCCCGGCTTTGGAACTCCCTCCCTGCTGAAGTTAGACAGGCGCCCTCCCTTATGGCCTTTCGTAAGGGCCTGAAAACATGGCTCTTCGAGATGGCCTTCAACTGAGTGCTATGTTATTGGAAATGACGACCGGAATGGACTACGACTATGAGATTGATTATGACCCCATGATACGACGAAGCGGATTTTTAGTATAAGTAGTTGTTATGTAGTAGTAGAATGTTGTTACTGTCTTGATCTATTGTAAACCGTCTTTTTATGTTGTTGTACACCGCCACGAGTCGCCCTAGGGCTGAGAGTGGCGGTTAATAAGTGCAAGAAATAAATAAATAAATAAATAAATAAATAAATAAATAATGCTGGGACATGAACAGAAGGTGATGCTGGTGTTTATGGAAGGGCATATGAACAGACCTAAAGAAATGTAAAGTGCTTTGGAGGACAAAGTGTTATGGGGTCATTATTCTGGGAAGGCACACTGGAACCGCCATGTCTTCAAGTTCCTCCTGAAGACTACCAAAGTTGGAGCCTGTCTGATGTCTTTAGGGAGTGAGTTCCAGAGTCGAGGGGCCACCACCGAAAAGGCCCTCTCTCTCGTCCCCACTAATCATGCCTGCGATGCTGGTGGGATCGAGAGCAGGGCCTCCCCGGATGATCGAAGGGATCGTGTGGGTTCGTATACAGAGATGCGATCACGCAGGTAGGCAGGACCCAAACTGTTCAGGGCTTTGTAGGTAAGAACCTGCACCTTGAATTGGGTCTGGTAGATGAAAGGCAGCCAGTGGAGCTCCTTGAACAGGAGGGATGACCTCTTTCTGTAAGGAGCCCCAGTTAACAACCTGGCTGCCGCCCATTGGATCATCTGAAATTTCCGGGCCATTTTTAAGGGCAGCCCCACGTAGAGTGCATTGCAGTAATCCAGTCTAGAGGTGACAACATCTATGTGCAGTGTATTTAGCTTAAAAATTAATCTGGCACATTTGAAGAAAATACAATTCCTGCAATTTCATTGAAATTAATGAGATATTAACTGTCCTAATTGTATGCAAAATTACAGCTACACTCTGAAAATGCTATCGTGGAGATGCTGCATGTTCTTTCCCCTTTCATTACTTCTCGACAGAAACAATGTCTCCAAAGAGATAAACATAAAATTCCTCAACTCGAGTACACATAAGAGTCAAATTCAATACCCATATATTTTGCTAATCTGTTTTTATACTTAGTATGAATATGCAGCACTAATGCAATGTTTATTGTACAAAGACAGGAGTATGTAAAGATGCACTGTAAAAGAAAGATTTTTTATGTAACTTGTCCATGATGTTACCGTACAGTTCACAGACCAGATGGAAAATTTAAGTTTGGACTAGGGAGTATATGTTTCGCCATTTTTCCAACTCTTGTATTTCTAAAGTTTAATTCAAAGCAGAAGTAGTGTATGCATTCAGACACTAAAGCTTTTACTTTAGTCTATAAATTTTTGAAACATGGACCAGACAGCAAAAAGAGATTACATTAATCTAACCAGATGAAGTGCCAAATCTATTTGACAAGATGAATTTGGTAAAGCTGGTCTTGCTGTTGCCTTATCGGGCAATATAAAACTGTGTGCTACAATAAATACCATTAGATGAAGACTTCTCAGGAAAGTACAACACCAGATTAGTCACTGGGGAAATGTTGTTTTTACTGTATGAGACATGCACTTAAAATGTCTTGCTCCATATTCCGTACATGATACTGTAGACTGTATCTGGCTTTGGTTACATTGAGGGAGCAAGATCTGAGTCCCTCGATGGAGATAGAGAAGATCGGGATACAAAAGTTTTAAATAAATAAATAAGATGATAACCACTCCAGAGTGGAGTGAAGGGTTTCATGTAATGGAAGTTTCTTGTAGACACACAGATGTTCTCCATGTGTTCACTGACAGCACACAGTTCTAAGTAACTCTCAAAACTACTAATCCTTGGATTCCTTCCATACAATGGAGCACAGCAGTTAAAGGACTTACCAAAGTGCTATGCCTGTATATTGTGGATACACCACTACTGAGAGAAATGATGATCTAACATAAAGGTAGACAGCTGTGGCTGCTGGAGGGATTATTTTTTTCTCTGTGGCATACCACATCATGTAATGTAGGTGCCGAATTTACCCAAGGTTTACTGTCAATTGATCCTTGAAGTCACTTCTAGTTGTGATTTCAGGGTAATGCGGCTGTTTTTTGGAGGTTTGTGGTTAGATCAGGAGTTGGGATAGATTTAAATGCTGGAGGCTTCAAGGAGTGACAATTCATTCCTTGGTGCTGAAAAAGACCCACTAAAAGAACAAAACAGAATCAAAGAAATCAATGTAACGGAGTCCGATAGACTCCCAAAATTGTGCCTACTAGAACAGATAAAATCCCAACTACCAACCTCCTGGATTACACATCTGACAAATTATATAAGAAGTTGTGGGCTTCCTGTCTCCTGCACCTCAAATGACCAAGTAAGAAAGGGTGCTATACAAAGAATTTTGGATATAGAAGCACAATAAGATAAGACTCAGTAAGACTGCAAACATAAAATGGCTGAGTCAATATAAACGTACCTTTCAAACTGCTAACTACCTAAAAATGCAAATACCAAAACATCTCAGGGAGGTATTCACTCGAGCCAGATTTGATCAGCTCGAGACAATGGTTAGACACGGGAGATTTAACAGCATCCATTATAATGAACGGAGTTGTATCTGCGGGGCACCTGAAACTGAGGATATAGCACACATATTATTTGATTGCAAATTGTATCAAAAGGTGAGAGACTTCCACCTTGGTCCTTATATCTAATGGACAATGTATTGGGAATCTCACATCAGAACAACATATTTTATGTGTGGCCAAGATCCAAAAATAACATATAAAACAGCTCTGTACTTAAGCAAAACAATACGTCTGAGAACCACATATGTAGGGCCAATTGGGGTAAATTGTAGGGGTGATAATGAAATATGATGTATATACTCAACTTGATAAGTTTATCAGTTTTATCATGTCTTATATTTATTTACTGTATTGTTATAAGTGTCGTATTTTAACTTACTAAGTGGAGTGTGATAAGGTCTTGACAGTCCTTGCTGTTCTGTTTCTTATTGTGATGTGGCCTAAGGGCTAATCAATAAAATTACTAGAGAAAGAGGAGAGGGCTACTCAAAAAGTCCTAGAGACAACTTGGGGGGGGGGGGGACACACAATTTTCACCTCTGCTCAGGATATTACTACATGCAGGGGCGGCTCAACCCATTACGCAAAGTAAGCATTCGCAGTATAGTTGGTTTTGCCCAGGGGCGCTCTTGGGGGAAAATAGACCTTGACATATGTGAGTTGTAGTTACTGGGGTGTATAGTTCACCTACAATCAAAGAGCATTCTGAACTCCACCAATGATGGAATTGAACCAAATATGGCACACAGAACTCCCACGACGAACAGAAAATATATAGTAATGATTGGTTTTGGGGGGGGGGGGGGGCGGCGCCAAAATACTGTTTGCTTACCGTTGAAAATTACCTAGGGCCGCCTCTGACTACATGGAACCGCTATCTCACAGCATTCCCATACTTATCTGAATTATCACGGTCTTCACCAAACCACCACTGGTGTTATGTGACTGCAATGCTTAAGCAATGTAAGGGCGCACTTTTGGATGGGTGATGTATCACCACTCTTGCATGATTTTGCTCTCTCCAACTTTTTCTTTTTCAGCAATGGGAGAGGATAGCATGATGCCACAGAAGTATCTGGACATTGCTCCTGGCAAGTGCTATGGTCAATAGCCTTGGATGGCTTCATTGTGAAGAGGTGGAGGACTCACAAAGGTATCACATGATCTTTGATGACATACCTGATTCTGTGCCGGTTTCCACCTCTGTGCGATAAAGTCCTCAGGGAGGCAAGCAACATTCAGCATTTCCTTGAAACTACAGGCAAGCACTCAGGCCTATTCACTACAGTTATAGCAACAGAATACCACGTTTGCTGTCTTGTTAACATTCTGTGGGAATGGCAAAGGACTCACCCAGGAGGAATTTGGCATATAAATAAATAAAGGGGAACTGTGAACAACTTGTCATCCAGAACCAGTGATGACTGTAGTGTCTTATTGCAATGAATGAAAACGTAGTTGCCAACTCCAACCGCAAATGGAGGTATAAAAACAGCAGGGGAAGGATACTTTAAAAATCTTATGGCACCTACTTGGCTATTTTAGCCTAAGCCTTTATGGATCACAGCCCACTTCTTCAGCTAGAAATGGAAATTACCATCTGTGGTCCTAATTATATTGAGCTTTAAGTTTCATCTGTTAGAACTGGCCCTCAGTTGTCTCTTTGCAACCAATGGCTAACGTGGTGAAAGAAATAAAAAATATCCAAGAGCCAGGAAACAGTGGGCATGATCCAGTCAGGCCAAACACTTTTGTTTCATTTACTTAAATAAGAGTGCATGCTTATATTTGTCTTGTATTGTCGAAGGCTTTCATGGCCAGAATCACTGGGTTGTTGTAGGTTTTTTCGGACTATATGGCCATGGTCTAGAGGCATTCTATCCTGACGTTTCGCCTGCATCTATGACAAGCATCCTCAGAGGTAGTGAGGTCTGACGTGCCAAAAACATCTGGGGACCCAAGGTTGAGAAGCACTGCTCTAGGCACTATAAGGCCATTATATGCTAATTAAGGTGGTCAGTTGAACATTCACACCTAGCTCCAGCAGACAAGAGTCCTTTGTCCCACCCTGGTCATTCCACAGATATATAAACTTTTTTTCCTAGTTCCAACAGACCTCACTACTTCTGAGGATGCTTGTCATAGATGCAGGCGAAACGTCAGGAGAAATGCCTCTAAAACATGGCCATACAGCCCGAAAAACCTACAACAACCCAGTGATTCCAGCCATGAAAGCCTTCGACAATACCTGTTTATATTTCTTAAAAAAATAAAAATGTGATCGGTGGAAATATTACCCTAGTAAATTTGTTTAGGATAGGATCCTAAGTGTAGGAATGTGTGAACTTTTAATCTTTCTTTAAAATTACATAAAACCCTCCTTTAGAGTATTTATTTATTTATTTATTTATTTATTTATTTATACACTTGTATACCGCTAATATCTCAGCCTCAGTCGGCGACTCATTGCGGTTTACAACAATTAAAAACAGTCATCAATTCAAAACATACAACAACATATACAATACAAATTATTGGGCCACCAATAATAATTCCATGCATCTCGAACTAAAATCACAATCCAAAATTCGTCGTCCAAGATTACCTGTCCTTTAGTCAACACAATTCGATTGCAACGGATTAACCGAATGCTTGTTTAAACAACCAAGTTTTCAATCTCTTCCGAAACATCATCAGCGTGGAGGCTGATCGTACCTCTATAGGGAGGGTGTTCCAAAGCCGAGGGGCCACCACAGAGAAGGCCCTGTCTCTCGTTCCCGCCAGCCGCACTTCTGAAGCCGGAGGGATAGAGAGCAGGGACTCTCCAGAAGATCTTAGGGTCCTGGTGGGCTGATAGGCTGAGATACGTTCGGATAGATAAGTTGGGCCAGAACCGTTTAGGGCTTTAAAGGCCAACGCCAGCACTTTGAATTGAGCCCGGTAGCATATCGGCAGCCAGTGGAGCTGGTGCAGAGAGGAGTTGTATGCTCCCTGCGCCCCGCTCCTGTTAGTAACATGGCTGCCGCCCGTTGGACTAATTGGAGCTTCCGAGCCGTCTTCAAGGGCAGCCCCACATAGAGAGCGTTGCAGTAGTCTAGGCGGGATGTGACCAGAGCGTGTACTACCGTGGCCAAGTCAGACTTCCCGAGGTACGGGCGGAGCTGGCGCCACAAGTTTTAACTGTGCAAATGCTCCCCTGGTCACCACCAAGACCTGGGGTTCCAGGCTCAGCGATGAGTCCAGGATCACCCAAACTGCGAACCTGCGTCTTCAGGGGGAGTGCGACCCCATCCAACACAGGCTGTAACCCTATGCCCTGTTCGGCCTTGCGACTGACCAGGAGTACCTCTGTCTTGTCTGGATTCAATTTCAATTTGTTCGCCCCCATCCAGACCGTCACAGCGGCCAAGCACCGGTTCAGGACCTCGACAGCCTCCTTAGTAGCAGGTGGAAAGGAGTGACAGAGTTGGACATCATCTGCGTACAGATGACATCGCACTCCGAAACTCCGGATGATCTTGCCCAGCGGCTTCATGTAGATGTTAAACAACATGGGAGACAGTATTGAACCCTGAGGAACCCCACAAGACAAAGGTTGTGGGGTTGAACAGGAGTCTCCCAGTAACACCTTCTGAGACCGACCCTCGAGGAATGAGCGGAGCCACTGCAGAACAGTACCTCCAAGACCCATCCCCGCGAGGCGTCCCAGAAGGATACCGTGGTCGACGGTATCGAAGGCCGCTGAGAGGTCGAGCAGCACCAACAGGGACACACTCCCCCTGTCGAGCTCCGACGCAGATCATCCACTAAGGCGACCAAGGCTGTCTCGGTACCATGCCCCGGCCTAAAGCCAGACTGTGCCAGATCCAGATAATCCGTGTCTACCAAGAATGCCTGGAGTTGTGAGGCCACCACACGTTCCATGACTTTGCCCAAAAAGGGGAGATTGGAAACAGGCCGATAGTTGACGAATTGAGTGGGGTCCAGTGATGGTTTTTTCAACAGCGGTTTTATCACAGCTTGCTTTAAGCTGGCTGGAATTTTGCCCTCCCGAAGGGAGGCATTAACCACCACCTTCACCCACTCGGCCAATCCCCCTCTGGCCTCCTTTAGAAGCCAGGATGGGCAGGGGTCTAGGATACATGTGGTAGCTCTCATTCCTCCAAGCACCTTGTCCACATCCTCGGATTGAACCAATTGAAATGAATCCATCAAAACCGGACAAGCAGATGCTCGTGTTACATCCTCAGAGACTGCCGTTAATATGGTATCCAGTCCAGAGCGGATCAAAGCGACTTTGTCTGCGAAGAACTGAGCAAAAGCTTCACAGCGAGCTGCCGAGTCATCAGGGCACCCATCCTGAGTGGCGGGTTTTAATAGGCCTCTGACAACTCGGAACAGTTCGGCCGGACGGTTCTTTGCAGACGCAATAGTGGCCGCAAAGAAAGTTTTCTTTGCGGCTTTTATTGCCGCGGCATATGCCCTTAAAAAGGACACAAACCGTGTTCGATTTGGCTCGCTCGGATCCGAACGCCACACGCTCTCTAGTTCCCTCTTCTTTCGCTTCAACGCTGCCAGCTCCTCGGTGAACCAAGGAGCTGGTTTAGCTCGGCTACTTGAGAGGGGACGTTCTGGAGCGATCGTGTCTATTGCCCTAGTCATCTCCCCATTCCAGAGAGCGACCAGAGCATCAACAGGATCACCAACCGAGGTGGCGGGAAATTCCCCAAGAGCCATCAGGAATCCATCCGGATCCATAAGCCTCCTGGGGCGGACCAATTTAATGGGTCCTCCACCTCTGCAGAGGTTAGGGGGTGCAGAGTCTAAAGCTGACCAGGTGGTGGTCGGTCCATGGCAACGGAGAGATGGATAACTCCTCAATACCACCACCTTCCTCCCATCCCTGGCAGAAAACCAAGTCCAATGTAGGTCCAGCACTGTGGGTGGGGCCAGATACCTGTTGGGACAGCCCCATGGTTGCCATGGTAGACATGAAGTCCTGAGCCGCTCCCGATAAGGCGGTCTCGGCGTGGACATTGAAGTCCCCCAGCACAAGCAGCCGTTGGGACTCCAACGCCAGGTCCGAGACCACCCCCGCTAGCTCAGTCAGGGAGTCTGTAGTGCAGCGAGGTGGTCGGTACACTAACAGAATCCCTAATCTGTCCCGGTCACCCACCCTCAGGTGGACGCATTCAAAATTTGTTGACTGCGGGATGGGGGCCCTGGTCAGAAGAATGGAATCTCTATAGACCACTGCAACTCCGCCTCCCCGCCCTCCGGATCTCGGTTGGTGCTGCACAGAGAACCCGGGTGGACAAAGCTGGGTCAAATTTACACCTCCCGCTTCGTCCAGCCAGGTCTCTGTGATGCACGCCAGATCTGCCCGTTCATCCAGGATTAAATCCTGGATGAAAGTTGTTTTACCGTTGACAGATCTGGCGTTCAACAGCACCACTTTCAATTCGGAGGGACCGCCATCCTGGTTACACCGACTTACCATATCAGGAGACCGATTTGGAATTACTAATGTTGTTCCCCGTTCCCTAGGTCGAATTAAAGGCCTCCCTTTCCCGTATCTCCCCCTCCCCACCACGACTTCTATGGGGGCTCCCCGGTTAACGGAACCCCTTCCCTCCTCCATTACGCCTTGAGCAGCCACCATATCCACACACAATGCATTATTGACTATTTGATATGTTGTGGCTTCAGATTGCCATAGTCCTGCCTTCCGTCCATTTCCCAATCCCACTTTGTAATACTCAGATCTCGCTGGTCTGCTCCGTTCCCTCTCTCCACCAGAGTAGAGCAAGATATAATGAAAAAAATAATTTAGGGCTGTAGCACAAACAGACACTTACACTCAACCCTAAAATGGTGAACTATAGAAATTCATGCAGATGAAGAATTTGGCTGGGATAGAGCTGACTCCAGATTACTAGGCAGCAGCAGAAATGACACAATATCCTGAACCACTTAGACTCACAACATGGTCAAGCGTCCAGAAGATGAAAAAAGGGCCAAATTTTGTATATTAATAATTTTCTTCATGACTTTTGCCAAGATTGAACTCAACAGTAGCCCAAAATAGCTGGGGTTCAAACGTCAACAGTCCACTTTACATCTGCCAGGACCAGTCATGGAATTGGTCACGTTGTGGATGTGAGGTTTTATTGAAAGGTTTTTTTAAAAAACACAGAGCTGGTTTATTAGCTTACAGAAAACAAACAGATTTCTATTGGGGAAAGTGTTTGTTACTGTGTGCCTTCAAGTCATTTCTGATTTGTGGAAATCCTAAGGCGGCCCTAAAACAGGGTTTTCTTGGCAAGATTTGTTCAGAGGGGTTTGCCTTTGTCTTCTTCTGAGGCTGATGAGTGTGATTTATCCAAGGACAGCTAGTGGGTTGCTGCGAGTTTTCCATGACTATACAACCCGGAAAACTCACAGCAATCCAATGATTCTGGCCACGAAAGCCTTCAGCGACAGCAGGTGGGTTTCCATAAGTTGATAGTTTCCAGAGCCCAATATTCAAACAATTACATTCCACTGTAAGCCTCCTATAAATGAAATTCAGATAGTAATTAGTTTCATACCTAGCTTTTTTTTTGAAAGATTACTGTTCTGGTACAGCTGTACCAGGAGCTCCAATTTTGTTTGCTTTGCATTGAATGTTTGTTTGCAGTCCTAAGTTTCAGGGATTCTGCAGATAGGTGGCTTCTTTGGTTGCAGTTATAGGGCAAGCCACCTGTCCATCATCATTAAGTTTTGGTCCCGCCCCTTGCTCAGGGCAATTGGGAAGGGAAGGGAGCCATATTTATTTAGTCTCAGCAAGGAAAGCTATGTACAGGACGTGTGAAAGCTTCCCCTGTACAAAAGCTTCAACCTTTAATAATTCCAGGGAAGCATCCGCAAAGCTTTAAGAATTTCCAGGGAAAGAATTTCCAGGGAAGCATTCCCAAAGCTTTGAAGACTTTCCGGGGGAGAATAGCCCTAAAGATCAAAGAACTCCAGCTGAAGAGACTACAGGCCTTGCTGGTAGGTCCACTCGGTGCTTTGAGACGCAGTTCAACCCAGTAGTGGTGCCCACATCAGTTAAGTTTAAATTTACAGTCAGCCTGGGAGAAGTTAAAAAGGGGATTTTCCTTTAAAGTAAAGAAGAAGTTATTGAAGACAGTTGCCTGTCCTTCGTGGGCAAGATTAGGAATTCACCAGTTACCAAAAAGCTTGGAATTATTTGCTTAACTTTACTGAAGACAAGAGAAGTTTCTGTTTGATTGTTCATTAATAAAAGACTTTGTTGTAATTCTCAAGCCATCTAAAGACTGTTTGTCATGGAAACCCCTGAGAACTTCTCTTTGGGCCCCCTGGTTTCCCGTTGGTCAAAGGTTGCACATCCTGTTTTAAAGACAACTATTTACAGGCCCAATGCGCGACAGAACAATTACAATCTGGCCCCTAATCTCCAAAAGACCCTGAAGGCATCAAATGCTAAGCAAAGTTCTCATAGCATAATAAGCTCTTTGGCCCCTTCTACACTGTCCTTATATCCCAGGATCTTATCCCAGATTATGTGCTTATCCCATTCTGCCTGAAAAAATGCATGTGACTATTTTGTTCAGCAAACAAAATTTTCAGTCAAAAAATCAAGTATTTTCTGTGCATCAAAAATATTTACTGCAGTTAAAACATTTTTGTTTTCAATTATTTGCTTGCAGTGAGGAAGAACATGGTAAAATGATTAATTTGTACAGTATTTGCAAGAACCAAATGCATGATTGTATACATCCCTAGTGCTATAGGATATCTGAGTTTGAGGTCTGTAAAACAAAGGAAAGAAAACTATCCCTAGTGGAAGATCCAAAAGAGCCCTCACCTTTTCACAATCTACCCATAACCCATCCATGTTTAGGTCAGTTAATACAAGTTCCAGCAGATTGGAGGAGGGCCAATGTGGTCCCAAAAGGATGACCCAAACAACTACCGTCCGGTCAGCCTCACGTCGATACCAGGCAGGATTCTGGAAAAGATTGTTAAGGAAGTGGTCTGCAAACACTTAGAAACAAATGCGGTCATCGCTAATAGTCAACATGGATTTATCAAAAACAAGTCATGCCAGACTAATCTGATCTCTTTTTTCGATAGAGTTACAAGCTGGGTAGATGCGGGGAATGCCGTGGATGTAGCGTACCTGGATTTCAGTAAGGCCTTCGACAAGGTCCCCCATGACCTTCTGGCAAACAAACTAGTCCAATGTGGGCTAGGCAAAACTACGGTGAGGTGGATCTGTAATTGGTTAAATGTACAAACCCAGAGGGTGCTCACCAATTCTTCCTCTTCATCCTGGAAAGAAGTGACGAGCGGAGTGTGCAGGGTTCCGTCCTGGGCCCGGTCCTGTTCAACATCTTTATTACTGACTTAGATGAAGGCTTAGAAGGCAGGATCATCAAGTTTGCAGACGACACCAATTGGGATAGCCAATACTCCAGAGGACAGGAGCAGGATTCAAAATGATCTTGACAGATTAGAGAGATGGGCCAAAACTAACAAAATGAAGTTCAACAGGGACAAATGCAAGATGCTCCACTTTGGCAGAAAAAAACGAAATGCAAAGATACAGAATGGTGGACAATGCCTCGCTCGAGAGCAGTACGTGTGAAAAAGATCTTGGAGTCCTTGTGGACAACAAGTTAAACATGAGCCAACAATGTGATGTGGCGGCAAAAAAAGCCAATGGGATTTTGGCCTGCATCAATAGGAGCATAGTGTCTAGATCTAGGGAAGTCATGCTACCCCTCTATTCTGCCTTGGTTAGACCACACCTGGAATATTGTGTCCAATTCTGGGCACCACAATTCAAGAGAGATGTTGACAAGCTGGAATGTGTCCAGAGGAGGGTGACTAAAATGATCAAGGGTCTGGAGAACAAGCCCTATGAGGAGCGGCTAAAGGAGCTGGGCATGTTTAGCCTGAAGAAGAGAAGGCTGAGAGGAGATATGATAGCCATGTATAAATATGTGAGAGAAGCCACAGGGAGGAGGGAGCAAGCTTGTTTTCTGTTGCCCTGGAGACTAGAACGCGGAACATTGGCTTCAAACTACAAGAGAGGAGATTCCATCTGAACATGAGGAAGAACTTCCTGACTGTGAGAGCCGTTCAGCAGTGGAACTCACTGCCCCGGAGTGTGGTGGAGGCTCCTTCTTTGGAAGCTTTTAAACAGAGGCTGGGCGGCCATCTGTTGGGGGTGCTTTGAATGCAATATTCCTGCTTTTTGGCAGGGGGTTTGGACTGGATTGCCCATGAGGTCTCTTCCAACTCTTTGATTCTATGATTCTATGTTATCTCCAGTCTCACGGAAAACAGTGGGAAGCCAAGTGAGGTTGGTAGGGTCCCTGTGTTTATATATATATGTATATGTATATGTGTATATATGTGTGTGTGTATATATATGTGTGTGTGTGTGTGTGTGTGTGTGTGTGTGTGTGTGTGTGTGTATATATATATATATATATATATATATATATATATAATTGACTTGAGACAACAAATAGATTTTTTCCTGTCCCAAGGTGTGTATTTGTGTGTATAAAACTCCTTGTGTTATTTCCAGTAACTGATTGGTGATAACACCCAAGATTCGTATTACATGTTTCTTGCTGTCCAGTTAGATCACGAGGAAAGTATGTAGCACAACATACTTAGAGATAGATAGATATGGAAATCTGTGCATTTCTCTGCATGGAGAAAGAGCAAATGGGCACAAAAAAGAAGGGAAAAGCCAGATTTTATCAGGGAAGAGGAGTGGTTTATTGAGGTGCAGCTCTGCTTCAACATCTTCTATCTTACCAGATTCATCCTAAAGATCAAGCCAGCCCCTATGACTCAAAAAATATTCTCACTCTGATAAACACCAAACATTTTGTGTAGTGCAGTGTAGTGTATAGATAAGAGACCAGGAACTGAGAAACCCCCTGGCTTGAATCTTGTTTCTGCTATGCAAGCCTTAAGCAAGCAATTTTCTCTGCCTCAGTCTCCAAGTTCAGGCTTGGTATAATGAACTGCACAAATGCTAGAAGTAACATGTCATCTCCTGACTTCACAGGGAAAAAAATCTTATCTTTCAGCATAGGCTTTGAACAAAATAACTGGAGAAAAAGCATGAAATATTTTAAAATTGAGCACATAAAGGGTTCTTAAACTTTTAAAACAAGAGAGCCAGTTCACGGTCCCTTAGACTACTGGGAGGTCGGACTATAGTTTGAAAAAAACTTGAACAAATTCCTATGCACACTTACACATATCTTATTTGTTATGCAAAAAACATAAAAGAACAATACAATATTTAAAATGTATCAATTGTGGCGGGGAGGTCCCAGCTACTTCGCCGGGACCTCCCCACCACAATTGATACAGTGAGAGAACTTGAGACTCTGTGGCCACTTGCTGGGTCCGTCCTCGACCGGTTCATCCCGCTGGACGCAGAGGCTGTCGATAGGCTTATAGCTGCAGCTAGACCGACCATTTGCTCCCTCGATCCATGTCCCTCTTGGTTGGTAAAATCCTGCTTGGAGGGATTACGTGACCCTCTGTTGAACATTATAAACAGCTCCCTTGAGCAAGGAGTTTTTTCCAGAGGGTTTAAAAGAGGCGGTGGTCTCTCCCCTGCTGAAGAAACCAGACTTAGATTGTTCAGTTCCCTCCAGTTACCGCCCAGTTTCGAATCTCTCATTCCTGGGCAAGGTGATTGAGAGGGCAGCAGTGGAGCAGTTGCAGCAATTCCTACACAACACAGCCGGACTAGATCCCTTCCAGTCCGGCTTCCGTGCGGGGCATGGGACAGAGACTGTGCTGGTCTCCATCACGGATCACCTTCGATGCCAGTTTGACCAGGGCGGGTCGGCGCTGCTTGCATTATTGGATCTCACAGCAGCATTTGACACAATCGACCACAATCTTTTGACCCACTGCCTTGCTGCTGTTGGAGTCAGGGGGACAGCTTTAAATTGGCTGTCCTCCTTTCTTCACAACCATGGACAGCGAGGGGAGAGGGGAGGCCTGGTCTCTGAGAGGTCCCCTCTATCTTGTGGGGTTCCTCAGGGGGCCATTTTCTCCCCTCTGTTGTTCAACATTTATATGCGACCACTTGCTCAGCTGTTTCGAGATTTTGGGATGGAGTGTTACCAGTATGCTGATGACACTCAGCTGGTGCTGAAGATGGAAGGCCGACCGGACTCTGTACCCGATTATTTCCATCAGTGCCTCGAGGCCGTTACTGGATGGTTGCATGCCAGCAGGTTGAGGGTGAATCCAGCAAAGACAGAGATCCTATGGTTGGGTCAACCAGGCAGTGGGGATATCCAGCTGCCTACCCTGGATGGCGAGGCACTATGCCCATCATCATTGGTAAAGAGTCTGGGAGTCCTTTTGGACCCTCTGCTGACGATGGAGGCCCAGGTCTCCGTCATTAGCAGAACAGCCTTTTTTTATCTGTGGCAGGCTAGACGGCTGGCCCCCTCCCTGTCCAGGGATGACCTAGCTACGGTGATCCAGGCTACGGTCATCTCAAGACTGGACTACTGTAACGCCCTCTACATTGGCCTTCCTCTGTCGGTGATCTGGAAGCTCAAGTTGGTACAAAATGCAGCTGCTCGGCTTCTTGCGGGAATTCCGATGAGATGCCACATAACACCAATCTTACTGCAGCTGCATTGGTTACCAATTGAGCACCGGATCACTTTCAAAGTGATGGTACTCACCTTTAAGGCCTTGCATGGTCTGGGGCCGATGTACCTGAGGGACCGCCTCACCCCCTACCAACCCCAAAGATCCCTCCGTTCTGAGCACCAAGATCTATTGGAAATTCCCAGTGTCAAGACCTTGCATCTAACAGCAACCAGACACAGAGCCTTTACAGCAGTGGCACCATCACTCTGGAATACTCTGCCACCTGAAGTCCGTGCCTTGCGGGACTTATCAGCTTTCCGCAGGGCATGTAAGACATATCTGTTTTGATGGGCCTTTGATCTCTGATATTGCTGTTTTTAAATTGTTTTAAATTGTTTTTAAATTGTGTTCGATTTTAGCCTGTTCTTGTAAGCCGCCCCGAGCCCCAGGGGAGTGGTGGCATATAAGTTCGAATAATAAATAAATAAATAAATAAATAAATAAATAAATAAATAAATAAATGGACAGTTTTAACCAACAAAAAGTTAACAGTATTTCAATGGGAAGTGTAGGCCTGCATTTGGTTGATGAGACAGTCAATGTCCGGTTCCATATTTGTCACTGCCAGCCATAACAAGTAATGTAAGTGTGCCAATTTTTCTTTTCCTTGACATAATTGTTTCCTAGGGATGCAAGATAGCTATTACTTCTTTAAGATGGGCACTTGTAGCTACCATGCTGCTGCTGTTGTGTATGTAGCTAGTGACTTGAGGAAGAGTAGGGGGCTCACAATGTCTCCATGGCTCTCTTTGTGCTCTTTCCTTCCTTCCCTCTGTTTTCTTTCTTTCTTTCCTTTTGGCTAGGTTCTTGGCGGGGGCTTGGAAAACTACCTTGGGGGGCTCCAGGTTCATCTTTGGCATTTCCAGTCAGATGGATTTGGAAGGAGTTGACTCGTTCTGACCTTCCCAATCAGAGTGGACAAGGGTGAACTTAAGGCATCTGCGACTGTCAGATTAACCTCTGCTGTGTCTCAGCCCACACATAGATGTTAGTGATCAGTCCATCCTCCAGTCACAACAGGGGTTCTTGCAAAAGATCTGATAAGTCTTGTCATTGATTCTAGTTCTCAATGTGTCATAGGAAGAAATCCTGGTTTACTGAGATTACCACATGAGAGGAAAAGAAAAAAAATCCTGATAAAATGGTGACGGTAGAAAAACTGCACATTGCACAACGATTTCCTGTGTCTTCTTCATTCCATAAGGTTGCCTTGATCCCAGGTTTAAAACTATTGCCTAGCATTGAAACGAAATGTGAAATATTGGAGAATATGTTTGCAAAGACCAGACAATCTTTAAACCTGTGTGGTTGTAGAAAAGCTTTACAGAAAAGCTTTGCTTGTGCCAGTTGTTACACCCCCCTTCCTCCCCTCCCAAAAAACCCACCTTCTGCCCAACAATGAAAATGTGAGAATGGTGAAAGGACATCACAACCCAGCAGCTGTCAATAGATTTAAATAAAATGTAGACTGGTTTTCATGATCTCAAAATATTTCAATATTAGATAGATAGATAGATAGATAGATAGATAGATAGATAGATAGATAGATAGATAGATTGACAGATAGAGGGCTGGAGGTTTAGCACAGTGGGTAAATCATCAGCAACTATAAGGTTGCTCAACTGAAAGGTTGCAAGTTCAAATCCCGGGTGGGCATGAGCAGCCAACTGTCAGCCCTGCTCACTGTTTACCTAAGCAGTTCAAAAACAGCTTTAGCTGTAATTAGAGAAATTAGGTACCGCTAAAGTGGGGGAGGTGTTTTACAATGAAAAAGAAGATCAGAAACAGCTGTCTTCTCTAAGCTTTCATGTCTTCTCATTATGAGGCCTTATTTCCTGGAGTATGGACTGCTCGGATCTTTTTGCGGTCCAAGGCAGTCTCAGAATTTTCTCCCAACACCACAGTTCAAAAGTGTCTATCTTCCTTCGCTCCACCTTCCTTATGGTCCAGCTTTCACATCCATAGGTTACTACAGGGAATACCACTGACCTTTGTTGCCAGTGTGATTTTTCTACTCCTAACTATTTTATCGAGATTGGTCATTGCTCTCCTCCCAAGAGAACTGTGTAGTTGTGTTAATAATTATTATTAAAATCACAAAGCAGCAGAGGTGTAGAAGGGCAGAATTATGGAAGTCAAGTGGAAGTCAAAATGCAGGGCAATAGATAGGCGAATCAGCAGTGTTGAGCATGCAGAGACAACTGGTAGCATTCCAGTATGTTGCTGCTATTGGAACTAGTACAACTGTTGTGGAATAGCCACTTTGAGTGATAAAGTCCTTAGGATTTATAAATAATTTATAAATAATTATAGGAGAATGACTTGCATGATATGAATTTATTTCTTAGCCACAATGGTTCAGTTTCCAGAACTATTTCACATTTGGAAAATATTGTATTTTCAAATTTTGGAAGCTTCACAATCCACTAATTAAAACAGATGATTTTTGTCATTACCTATGAAAACTTTTTCCTATAGGAACCTCTTTTGGAGTGACACCCACACTCTTCTGCCTCCTCTGCTCCCATTTGTATCTGACCTTTCGGGTAAAAATGGTCTTGTCATACTCCTGAGGAAAATACTGACTTGAGTTGTACTCCTTCTTGTCTGTATAGTTTTAAGCTTCTCTTGCTTTTTATAGAAACCAAAAGGTTGTTTCTAGAATTATGACTGGAACTATCCAACCACTAAAGACTCGCATATTCTCAGCAGCCTCGCAGGTTATGTGAGGGTCTATCTATACCCCATTTTTTAAAAAATATAAGACATGCATATTTATTTTTCTACTACAGTATGATTCAGACTTTTAATTGCTCTCAAGGGTGATTTCAGTTTACAGTGACCCTACAGCATGAGAGACTTCAAGTCACCCTACTATCAACAGCTCTGCTTTTGCAAACAAGGGGCTATGTTGTCTACACAGCTGAAAAAACTGCTTCAGCTAGCATTTTCTTAGGCTCTTTCTACACTGTTATATAAAATCCAGATTTTCTGCTTTGAATTGGATTATATGGACGTGTAGACTCATATAACCCAGTTCAAAGCAGATAATGTGAATAATAATTTGATAATCTGGATTATATGACAGTGTAGAAGGGGCCGTAGAAGGGGCCACATCTTCCTCAAATTGAGGTGAGACTGGCATTACCAGCCACATGTTTCTCCATGACGTGCCTCAGAAATTTGTTTCTGATGGACAAACTCATATTCTAACGATTGTGCATCCCAGAAAGTTGTCCTCTTTGGGCCCTTTTGCAAAGCCCTATATCCCAGAATATCAAGGCAGAATCACAGAATCAAAGAGTTGGAAGAGACCTCATGGGCCATCCAGTCCAACCTCCTGCCAAGAAGCAGGAATATTGCATTCAAATCACCCCTGACAGATGGCCATCCAGCCTCTGTTTAAAAGCTTCCAAAGAAGGAGCCTCCACCACACTCCGGGGCAGAGAGTTCCACTGCTGAATGGCTTTTACAGTCAGGAAGTTCTTCCTCATGTTCAGATGGAATCTCCTTTCTTGTAGTTTGAAGCCATTGTTCCATGTTCTACTCTCCAGGGCAGCAGAAACAAGCTTGTTCCCTCCTCTCTAGGACTTCCTCTCACATATTTATACATGGCTATCATGTCTCCTCTCAGCCTTCTCTTCTCAGGCTAAACATGCCCAGCTCTTTAAGCCGCTCCTCATAGGGCTTGTTCTCCAGACCCTTGATCATTATAGTCCCCCTCTGGACACATTCCAGCTTGTCAATATCTCTCTTCAATTGTGGTGCCCAGAATTGGACACAATATTCCAGGTGTGGTCTAACCAAAGTGGAATAGAGGGGTAGCATGACTTCCCTAGATCTAGACACTGTGCTCCTATTGATGCAGGCCAAAACCCCATTGGCTTTTTTTGCCGCCACATCACATTGTTGGCTCATGTTTAACTTGTTGTCCACGAGGACTCCAAGATCTTTTTCACACGTACTGCTCTCAAGCCAGGCATCCCCCATTCTGTATCTTTGCATTTCGTTTTTTCTGCCTAAGTGGAAAACCCTAAGTGAGCTTTTACATTTCCCCATTTTGTCCAACTGGATATTGCCTGGAACTGAAGCAACCTTGAATCACTTAATCAATGGAACAAATTGTGCTGCCAGTCACCCAGACATGCAATCCCAAGTCAATATGAGTGTCCACTGTGAGAAATGGAGGAGAATGTGTCTTACTGTGTGTGACCATTTTATTGGCAGACCATTTCTACTGGGCAGAGCAAGGCGGTAGAACTCCTAAGCATGACCGGGGTGGTTTCTAGGACAAACAAAGACTCTAAAAAGATGAGGAGATGAGTTTTCAAAAGCCAGTCTGACCAGGCATGGGACTAAATGACTTGCAACAAAATGAAGAGGAATGATGTTGGTGACTCCTATCAAGGGTCAGGAAATGCCACAAAAACTAGTTAAATATTGAAGTTAATCATTACCCATTAGCAAAGATACAGGTGGTTGCTAGTTTTAATCCTTGGTGGCTCAAGAACAAGACTCATCAAGTCCCAGGAAAAAATCAGAGCAGACACCCAAAACTTCCTGAAAGACGGAGGAGACAAATTTGTTGTCTAAGAACATACCACATTCTCCTAAATACTGCCTTTGGTGCGGCTTAATGATTAATATGCTGGATTCTCCTGTGGAATTGTGGTTGTAAAAAGAGCAGTCACTCTTTATTTGAAAAAGGGCATGGCTAAGTCACCTCCTTGCTTACTCAGTGTATGGCTACCTAAACACTGTTTCAAGCCTAAATATAAATTTAAATATAGATTCTAAATTAGATTATGAACCCCCCTGTTCAAGGAGCTCTGCTGGCTGCCGTTTATTTTCCAGTCTCAATTCAAGGTGCAGGTTCTGACCTACAAAGCCCTGAATGGTTTGGGACCTGACTACCTGCATTTCCGCTTACGAGTCTACATGTTCTCTTAGATCTTCCGGAGAGGCCCTTCTCTCGCTCCCGCTCCCATCGCAAGTGCAACTTGTGGGGATGAGAGAGAGGGCCTTCTCTCTGGCGGCCACCCGGCTCTGGAACTCACTCCCCAGAGATATTAGGCACGTCCCCACCCTGGCAATTTTTAGGAAGAGCTTGAAAACTTGGCTGTTCCAGTCTGCCTTCAATGAATGAATGAATTCCCTGACCTGACCAAGTCCTGCAAATGCCCTCGCAAGCACTTTATCTCCCCTAGTTGTTGTTGTTCATTCATTCAGTCGTCTCCGACTCTTCATGACCTCATGGACCAGCCCACGCCAGAGTTCCCTGTTGGCCGTCACCACCCCCAGCTCCTTCAAGGTCAGTCCAGTCACTTCAAGGATGCCATCCATCCATCTTGCCCTTGGTCGGCCCCTCTTCCGTTTTCCTTCCACTTTCCCCAGCATCATTGTCTTCTCTAGGCTTTGCTGTCTCCGCATGATGTGGCCAAAGTACTTCAACTTTGTCTACTATCTTCCCTCCAATGAGCAGTCGGGCTTTATTTCCTGAAGTATGGACTGGTTGGATCTTCTCGCAGTCCAAGGCACTCTGAGAACTTTCCTCCAACACCACAGCTCAAAAGCATCTATCTTCCTTCGCTCAGCCTTCCCTAAGGTCCAGCTCTCACATCCATAGGTTACTACAGGGAATACTATGGCTTTGACTAGGCGGATCTTTGTTGCCAGTCTGATGTCTCTACTCTTTACTATTTTATCGAGACTGGACATTGCTCTCCTCCCAAGAAGTAAGCGTCTTCTGATTTCCTGGCTACAGTCTGCATCTGCAGTAATCTTTGCGCCTAGAAATACAAAGTCTGTCACGGCCTCCACATTTTCTCCCTCTGTTTTCCAGTTGTCAATCATTCTTGTTGCCATAATCTTGGTTTTTTTGATGTTTAGCTGCAACCCAGCTTTTGCGCTTTCTTCTTTCACCTTGATTAGAAGGCTCCTCATCTCCTCCTCGCTTTCGGCCATCAGAGTGGTGTCATCTGCATATCTGAGGTTGTTAATGTTTCTTCCAGCAATTTTCACCCCAGCTTTGCATTCATCAAGCCCCGCACATCGCATGATGTGTTCTGCATACAAGTTAAAAAGGTTGGTTGAGAGTATGCAGCCTTGCCGTACGCCTTTCCCAATCTTGAACCAGTCTGTTGTTCCGTGGTCAGTTCTGACTGTTACTATTTGGTCCTTGTACAGATTCCTCAGGAGAGAGACAAGGTGGCTTGGGATGCCCATCCCACCAAGAACTTGCCACAATTTATTATGATCCACACAGTCAAAGGCTTTAGAATAGTCAATGAAGCAGAAATAGATGTTTTTCTGAAACTCCCTGCCTTTCTCCATTATCCAGCGGATAATCTCCCCTAGTAGTGCAATTAAATCTCACTTATCCTCCAGATGCTATGATAGTGAAGTGAAATCATAGTGCTAGAACTGTGCATTGCAAAAGTGTGCCACGCTGACTACTGTTTTGTTGTGAGCTCAAAACATTATGACCCCCAGAGGCCATCTTTGGGTATTTCATCTGCAATAAAACAATTTCCAATTTCTTTGAACATGTATTGTCGAAGGATTTCATGGCCGGAATCACTGGGTTGTTGTAGGTTTTTTCGGGCTATATGGCCATGGTCTAGAGGCATTCTCTCCTGACGTTTCGCCTGCATCTATGGCAAGCATCCTCAGAGGTAGTGAGGTCTGTTGGAACTGGACATGTTGAACATGTCCCCCCCCCACCCTCCAGTTTGTCACAAAAGTATAAATAATATTGATAATCTGAGTTTTCATAGTCAGTTTTGTGCAGGGATCGCATGTTTTACTTGTGGAAGAAAAGGGATTGAATGCAAACGTCATGATATTATTATTTCACTTTTCACCGTGTAAGGGCTTTTCAGGCACTTTGAAATATTCAAATGCATACCTTCTCATTATATTCACTTCATGGCAATAACATAAAAGGTTTTTTTTTTTTTTAAAAAAAAACAACACCATCTTTATAAACAAATTTAATCAATAAACAAGCATTTTAGCCCACTAACCAGTAGTGTGCCATGCAATCAGTTGATTTTATTAAGAAATGTATACTTGTCATTAGGAGCCCCCGGCAGCACAGTGGGTCAAAGCACTGAGCTGCTGAGCTTGTTGACCAAAAGGTCACAGGTTCAAATCCGGGGAGCAGTGTGAGCTTCCGCTGTTAGCCCCAGCTTCTGTCAACCTAGCAGTTTGAAAACATGCAAATGTGAGTAGATCAATAGGTACAGCTCTGGCGGGAAGTTAAGCGCGCTCCATGTAGTCATGCCGGCCACATGACCTTGGAGGTGTCTACAAAAAACGCCGGTTCTTTGGCTTAGAAGTGGAGATGAGCATCAACCCCCGATGATGCTCGAGTCAGACACGACGGGACTTCATGTCAGGGGAAAACCTTTATCTTTACCTTACCTATACTTGTCATTAAAGTTTCTCCAAGAAACTTTGCAGACAACAGACAACAGTAGGGATGTCTTATTTATTTTTATTTATTTATAATTCAAACTTATATGCCACCACTCCCCTGGGGCTAGGAGCAGCTTACAAGAACAGGCTAAAATCTAACACAATTTAAAAACAATTTTAAACAATTAAAAAACCATTTAGAAACAACAATATCAGAGATCAAAGGCCTATCGAAACAGATATGTCTTACATGCCCTGCAGAAAGCTGATAGGTCCCGCAAGGCAGAGTATTCCAGAGTGATGGTGCCACTGCGGTAAAGGCTCTGCGTCTGGTTGCTGTTAGACGCAAGGTCTTGACACTGGGAATTTCCAATAGATCTTGGTCCTCAGAACGGAGGGATCTCTTAATGTCTATTTCTAATATTTTCTCATGCATAAGCATGAAATGCAGCCACTAACACCCAAGAGCTTTTGTTTCACTCTAGGTTGTTTGAGATGAGACTTGAAATTGTAAAACACAATCAGCTTTTTTAAAGGCCGAATACGAACAAAGCCAAGAAAAAGCACTGGGTCTTTAAGACAAGCTATTTTTTTAAAAGTATGTGAATGTAGAATCTACCCGTTTATCTATTTCCATGGAATGAATGAATATATGCATTAGAAACAAGACTGTTACAGTTACCAAGTAGAATTTGCAAGTATCAAAACAAAACGTTTATCAGAAATATTGTTGTTGTTATGCGCCTTTGACTGACTCACGATGACTCTGTCCTTTGGTTTTCCTGGTGAGGTTTCTTTAGAGGAAGTTTGCTGTTGCCGTTAGACTTGCTTAGGGTCAGCCACTGGATAGCCATGACTCAGTGGGGAGTCGAACTTTAAGACCTCATTATACAGTTGTAGGGCCCCATGTCCATGCACTGCAGAAACTAAGCCCCGTTGGTTTCCTACAGAGGCCATCATAGGACGTAAGGGCACTTCTGGTGGGACTCCGTAGGGTTCTGTTTTCACAGCTCATGGAAACAGAGACACCCGTCATCAGAAGCTAGGTGTTACCCAACTCCAAATTGCTTTAAAATGGGAGAAAGTGAGGGAAAGAAGGGCATCAACATGGTAAGGGAGCCCCTGGTGGCGCAGTGGGTTAAACCCCTGTGCCGGCAGGACTGAAGACCGACAGGTTGCAGGTTCGAATCCGGGGAGAGGCGGATGAGCTCCCTCTATCAGCTCCAGCTCCTCATGCAGGGACATGAGAGAAGCCTCCCACAAGGATGATAAAAACATCAAAATCATCCGGGCGTCTCCTGGGCAACGTCCTTGCAGACAGCCAATTCTCTCACACCAGAAGCAACTTCTGACACGACAAAAAACAAAAACAAACAAACAAACAAACAAAACATGGTAGGGACGTGGGATGCACGGGGTGACGTGGGATCCCACAAAATGGGGGGAAATGAATGGGAATGTGGAAAGATTCCCTCCACTTTTCCACACTCTTCCTGATGAAGTCCTTGGTCCAGTTCTCAGTCCACTATACCAGGTTGCTTTCTGAAGCTACAAAGCCATCCTCACTGCAGAATGATACAAGTAGCTTGACAGCAATCTAGGTGCACAGTTCCATCCTATGGATTCTTGAGATTTGTAGTTTGTTGTGGCACCGGAATTCTCTGTCAGAGAAGGGTAAATATATCACAATACAACAAGTACCAAAATTTCATAGCATTGAGCCATGGTATGAAATGTAGTCTAAAACGGCTATAGTTCTGCAGTATGGATGCAATCCACATAAGCTGAAATATATCAAGACATTTCATACCACAGATCTCTTTGAAATAGTGATTTGGCACATTTGAAGATAGGTGAAAACTGAGATAAATCTAACATCTTTGAAAGAACAGAAATTGTAAATGCGTATTTTTAAATTATTTAAGAGGAGGGTGACTAAAATGATCAAGGGTCTGGAGAACAAGCCCTATGAGGAGTGGCTTAAGGAGCTGGGCATGTTTAGCCTGAAGAATAGAAGGTTGAGAGGAGATATGATAGCCATGTATAAATATGTGAGAGGAAGCCACAGGGAGTGGGGAGCAAGCTTGTTTTCTGCTTCCTTGGAGACTAGGACGCGGAACAATGGCTTCAAACTACAAGAGAGGAGATTCCATCTGAACACGAGGAAGAACTTCCTGACTGTGAGAGCCGTTCAGCAGTGGAACTCTCTGCCCCGGAGTGTGGTGGAGGCTCCTTCTTTGGAAGCTTTTAAACAGAGGCTGGATGGCCATCTGTCAGGGGTGATTTGAATGCAATATTCCTGCTTCTTGGCAGGGGGTTTGACTGGATGGCCCAGGAGGTCCCTTCCAACTCTTTGATTCTTTGATTCTATGATTCTATTTATATCCATTACTTTTAAATACTTATACCCTTGGTATTTATCCTGTTACTGGAAATAACAGGATTATTTATTTATTTATTTTAAAAATTTATATTCCACCCTTCTCACCCGCAGGGGACTCAGGGAGGATTACAATGTACATATACATTGCAAACATTCAATGCCATAGACATACAACATAAATAGTCAGACACTGAGGCAATTTAACATTCCAACTTTTCATGAAGGTATTCTGGCCACCAGGGGAGCTGTTGCTTCATCATCCATTTGTGACATTGATGGAGTACTTCCTCATTCTTTGCAGGCTTGCTGGAGATTTTTATGGCATCATAAATTAGTTAAATTAGTCTCCCTGCCTAGGCGGTACCTAAATTTCCTACTTGACAGATGCAACTGTCTTTTGGGTTGCAAAGGTCAACAGCAAACTACACAATACCTTGAAAAGTTTTTTTAAAATCCATCTTAATGCTAATACTTCTGCCTTGATTCACAGACCTTTTTTTGAACTTCTTTAGTTATCTACTTTAAATGCCTGATTGACTGCATCACATCTGTCTGCTGTAACCCATGTTTATGAATGGAGCACTGTTGTCTGCCAGCCAATCCTCTGGAACAATTTTTTTCAAGTGTTGTCCCGGGAGACATAACCTGCATGCCTATACTGTAACACCATCTCTGTTTCTAGGGCCATCTGTGGCCCTTGGAAGCCACACACAGAACTACTTTCCCTAGAAATACTCCTCCATTCAAATAAAATCAGCTCCCAAAAGAGGTTCGTCAAAAATATCTTCCATGAGGTCTGCTCGGGTTTGTAAACCTGAGCACAGCAAAAAACACACTCTGGAAGTGACAAGGAGTGATTTCCAATTGCCTGAGACATCACTTCCAATCAATGATGGTCCTCTGGGATCAAAAATGGTCATTTGACTTTGGCCCACCTTGATCTAGGGCTATGAATCACGCATTCCAGTGTCTCATCCAGTAGACCTCCCACCTATCATAAAAGAATGAGGCATTTGATCTCTTTTGATTTGGAAAGAAATGGAAAGTTACTGAAAATGATTTTTAAAACCCTCAGGATTTGCTTACACATGCACATTTTCAATACTGGATGAACCTATTTCTTGAGGTGAGTAAGCACTTTCTGGAAGCTCTGCATCCCACACACAAGTACAGGGCAAGGATTGCATTTTTCAAAAGATGGTTGCATTTGGAATGTGAAGATGTTGTACATATTGTCATTGTGGGATGGTTTCAATGTGAATTTGAGCAGACGTTTTGAAAGAGAGCAGCTTTGGCAAAAACAACTGGAAATAATGTAACTGGAACAAATAAAATATTGGAAACGATTTTTGACCATTTTTTCGTAAACAGTTAACCAGCTTGAAATCTCTGCTAGACACTTAGCCTTCCTGGCTCATAAAAGTGATTATTATTGGATCCTGACTGAGCGGGTGAAGTAGTGAGTGACACAGTCTTTTCGACAAAGCAAGGTTGCAATATAACTTAAATAGGTGTTTGGTGAGTCTTCTTTTTTAAAAGTACCGTATATACTGGAGTATAAGCCGACCTAAATATAAGCCGAGGCATCTAATTTTAACACAAAAAACTGGGAAAATGTATTGACTCGAGTATAAGCCGAGGATGGGAAAGGCAGCAAATACAATTACATTAACTGAGGCACCAGTAGGTTAAATGTTCTTGAATATTTACATGGAACTGTAATTTAAGATAAGACTGTCCAACTCTGATCAAACCATTATTCTAACCTTCAATGTAAATGTGCTTACATATCCTTCCAATAATAATAGAGTAAAATAATAAATGTAATAATAATAATAATAATAATAATAATAATAATAATAGAGTAAAATAATAAATAACATTGACTCTAGTATAAGCCAAGGGGGTTTTTTCAGCCTTAAAATAAGGGCTGAAAAACGATTATTATTATTATTATTATTATTATTATTATTATTATTATTATCTTAATTTGTACCCCGCGAACATCTCCCGAAGGACTCGGTGCGGCTTACAAAGGCCAAGACCCTCAATAAAACAACAGCATAACAAATACAACATAAAACTCATAAAGCAACCAATAAACACAAAGCAATAACAGTAAAACATTAAAACAATACATCATGACACATTTAAAACTAAGGGTCGGGCCAAATGTAATGACTAAAATTAAAAGTGCTGGACATGACAGGTGAAATGTAAGGATTTTAGGGTAGGAGCGATGTGCAGGCAATCTTAAATCTCTAGTAAAGTGCGTTTGGGACATGATGCTGGGAGTTTCCTATTCTGGAAAGGCACACTGGAAAAGCCAGGTCTTCAAGCTCTTCCTAAAAACTGCCAACGTAGGGGCCTGTCTGATGTCCTTGGGGAGAGAGTTCCAGAGTCGAGGGGCTACCACAGAGAAGGCCCTGTCCCTCGTCCCCACCAAACGCGCTTGGAATGCAGGTGGGATCGTGAGCAGGGCCTCTCCAAATGAACGGAGGGATCGTGTGGGTTCATATACGGAGATGCGGTCACGCAGATAGGCAGGTCCCAAACTGTTTAGGGCTTTGTAGGTGAGCACCTGCACCTTGAATTGGGACTGGAAAATGAACGGCAGCCAATGGAGCTCCTTAAACAGGAGGGTTGACCTCTCTCTGTAAGGAGCACCAGTTAACAACCTGGCCGCCGCCCGTTAGACTAGTTGAAATTTCCGAGCCGTTTTCAAGGGCAGCCCCATGTAGAGCGCATTACAGTAGTCCAGTCTAGAGGTGACCAAGGCATGGACCACCCCGGCCAGATCAGCCTTTACGAGGTACGGTCACAGTTGGTGCACAATTCTCAATTGTGCAAAAGCCCTCCCGGCCACCGCCGACGCCTGAGCCTCCAGCGTAAATGGTGAATCCAAGAGGACTCCCAAACTGCGGACCTGTGGCTTCAGGGGGAGTGTAACCCCGTCCAATACAGGTTGCCACCCTATACCACGATCCGGTTTACGATCGACCAAGAGGACCTCTGTCTTGTTGGGAAAAACTAGGCTTATACTCAAATATATACAGATTTTTTTTCCTGATCCACACCTTACTAGACCATTTACTGCTGTTCTTCATCTGTTTTCAAATCCTTAATTGTATTTGTTCCTAGTTAATTTTACCATAGTATGCATATATAGCAGATGAACCGGCACAAAAGATGGGCAACTGGTCCAGACTATGAACGCTGAACTTCACTGCATGCGATATTGATACATGGCTTCTAATTGTTATTCATAGAATCATAGAATCATATATTTGGAAGGGCCATCCAGTCCAACCCCCTGCCAAGAATCAGGACACTTGCATTCAAAGCACCCTAAGCAAGTAGCATATTTTTATATTATCTTAACTGAATAAACCAATTGAAATATAACCTTTTAAAACTACAAGATCAGGTTGTTTGTTGTTGCAGTTACGGTGTACCTTCAAGTCATTTCTAACTTATATCAACCCAAAGTTGACGAAACCCTAACTTCGACCTAAGTTGGTTTTCTCGGCAATGTTGGTTTAGAAGGGGCTTGCCTTTGCTTTTCTCTAAGGCTGAGATACTCATTCTGGTTGACTGCAGAGTAAGAATAAATGAACAGCATGATCAGACACGTTTAATAAGGTCTAATCACTTGACCTGGGCTTACTCCAGCCTCCCACCCCTTCTACGCTGCCATATTATATATAATATACTAAGTATATTATATATACTAAGTCATAAAGCCTAAAAACAATTATTATGCAAGGCTAAATATTTACTTCCCTATTAACAGCAAATATAATCCACATTATCTGCTTTGAACTCGATTATATGCGTCTACACTGCCATATAATCCAGTTCAAAGTGGATAATCTGGATTTTATAAGACAGTGTAGAAGGGGGCAAAGTTTGTGTACCCTGATACCTTAGAAAGCAAAGGGGTCACTATCTCAGTCAATTATCTGGACAATTTTAGATTTTGGAGTATTTTGGAATCCCAAATAAAGGATGTTCAACCTGTACTTTGGATCTAAGACCCCTTCCACACAGCTATATGAAATCCATATTGATCTGGATTATATGGCAGTGTGGAGTCAGATAATCCAAACCAGATAATGTGATCATCTGCTTTGATAATCTGGATTGTATGGCAGTATAGAAGGGGCCCATATGATGAACATACCATAAAATTTGGATCTTTGTTGTGAAATTTCTGCCATTGGTTCATCCCTAAATGTTCATACATACCTCCAGATTCACCTAAAGAAGAAAAGTCAGAGAAGGAGAAATTCAGGGTATAAGGAAAAAGAGCAAAGAAATTGAGTGACAACTATTATTTTCACCCTGTGTGCATTTGTGTGGCAGACAATGGGCTTTTTGTTGGATCTATCCCAAAAAACAAGACCAAGGAAAACATATTAGAAGAGTTCAGCAAAGTCACAGGATTAGAGAAAAGGAGCCAAGGTTGTGAATCAATTTGTTGTGGTTGTTGGGAGTTCCATCAGCTTCTGGAGAAATATTTCTTCATTTAGACTTCCTCAGATTTGCTAGGTTAGTACTGCTTTTGTGATTCTTCTGCCTTGGTTAAGCTTGTGTATGTGCTAAACAAGGAGACATCACTTTTGCCACCTCTGTTAGAAATCAGAATTGGTGGAAAGATGGGACAGTTCCATCTTGTCTTCTGCATATGTCGTCAGTTGGGAACCCCTCCCAACTATATCTGGGTGTGTGTGAATCATATATGTCTATCTATATCTATGGCTGGATGGCTCTTTGTCAGAGGACTTTGATTACGTTTTCTTGCCCTGATGAAGGGAGCTGGATTGGATGGCCTTAAGTATTTTCTGTTGGTCATGGGGGTTCTGTGTGGGAAGTTTGCCCCGATTCTGTCGTTTGCGGGGTTTGGAATGCTCTTTGATTGTAGGTGAACTATAAATCCCAACAATTACAACTCCCAAATGTCAAGATTCTATTTTCCCCATACTCCACCAGTGTTCACATTTGGGCATATTGAATATTTGTGCCAAGTTTGGTCCATATCCATTACTGAGTGCACCGTGCTCTCTGGATGTAGGTGAACTACAACTCCAAAACTCAAGATCAATGCCCACCAAATCTTACCAGTATTTTCTGTTGGTCATGGAAGAACTGTGTGCCAAGTTTGGTTCATTTCCATCATTGGTGGGGTTTAGAATGCTCTTTGATTGTAGGTGAACTGTGAACTATAAATCCCAACAACTACAACTCCCAAATGACAAAATCAATTTTTTGAATGAAGGACATACATTTGGTTGTTAGGTGTCTTGTGTCAAAATTTGGTGTCAATTCCCCCAGTGGTTTTTGAGTTCTGTGAATATCGCAAACGAACATTACATTTTTATTTATATAGATTCTCCCTGTTTTCACACTGAGATCTTTCTTTCTTTCTTTACATTTATATGCCACCCTTCTCACTCCCAGGGGGACTCAGAGCAGCTTACAAGATATCTATCTATCTATCTATCTATCTATCTATCTATCTATCTATCTATCTATCTTACTCAGGCGATCCCTCGTTTTCCGAGGAGGGTTGTCTTCCAGTGTTCTTGTGGGTCCGTATGTGGCTGTGGAGCCCTATTCTTGCTCTGCATCTTCTTCCGCAGTGAGAGCATCGGTTTCCAGGTGGGAGGCGGTCTAGTCGGGGTTGGCTTGACGCGCCTTCCTCTTGGCACATTTCTCCCTTTCGCCCTCCATTCGTGCCTCGTCAAATTCTGCAGCACTGCTGGTCACAGCTGACCTCCAGCTGGAGCGTTTAGGGCAGGGGTCCTCAAACTAAGGCCCGGGGGCCGGATGCGGCCCTCCAAGGTCATTTACCCGGCCCTCACTCAGGGTCAGCCTAAGTGTGAAATGACTTGAAAGCACACAACAACAACAATCCTATCTCAGCAGCCAAAAGCAGGCCCACACTTCCCATTGAAATACTAATAAGTTTAAATTTGTTAAAATTGTTCTTTTTAATTATTGTATTGCTTTTAAGTGTTTTTTGCACTACAAATAAGATATGTGCAGCGTGCATAGGAATTCATTCGTGCTTTTTTCAAATTATAAACCGGCCCTCCAACAGTTTGAGGGACTGTGACCTGGCCCTCTGTTTAAAAAGTTTGAGGACCCCTGGGCTAGGGCTTCCCAGTTCTCAGTGTCTATGCCAGAGTTTTTAAGGTTGGCTTTGAGCCCATCTTTAAATCTCTTTTCCTGCCCACTAACATTCTGTTTTCCGTTCTTAAGTTCAGAGTAGAGCAACTGCTTTGAGAGACGGTGGTCGGGCATCCGGACAACGTGGCCGGTCTAGTGGAGTTGATGGCGGAGGACCATCGCTTCAATGCTGGTGGTCTTTGCTTCTTCTAGCACGCTGACGTTTGTCCGCCTGTCTTCCCAAGAGATTTGCAGGATTTTCCGGAGGCAGCACTGATGGAATCGTTCCAGGAGTTGCATGTGACGTCTGTAGACAGTCCACGTCTCACAGGCATATAGCAGGGTTGGGAGGACAATAGCTCTATAAACAAGCACCTTGGTCTCCCTACGGATGTCCCGGTTCTCAAACACTCTCTGCTTCATTCGGAAAAATGCTGCGCTCGCAGAGCTCAGGCGGTGTTGTATTTCAGTGTCAATGTTGACTTTGGTGGGGAGACCATCTATTCATCTATCTTTCTATCTACCTATTAGGGCTGGGCGGTTTCTTTTCGTAATTTTGTAATTCGTTAAAAATTCGTTATTTTTTGATAACGAAGTGATAACGAACCATTCAGGAGCAACTTAAAAACGAAACGAATTTTTAAATTCGTTTCGTAATTGTTTCGGATCCGTTTTGTATTCGTTTCGTTATCGTTTTGAAATCGTTTCGTTATTATTTCCGCATGTCTGGGGCAAGTTTTATAGTTGTTGTTTATTTAATCAGTGAAAAAAAATTATAATATCACACCAACAGTCAACAACAGAGGGAGAGGGAAGCTTCAGAAGTTCCCCCTGTCCCATTTGGAGGTTTTTTAGCGTATTGCGCGGTCGCGTCCGCCATTAACGAATCGATTCGTAATTGTTTTGTAATTGTTTCGTATTGTTTTGTAATTTACGAAATTTTGTAAATATCGAACTTTTTAAAAGAAAAATTTCGGAATTCTTTTAAAAATCGAAACGCAAAACCCCCCAAAAAACAAATCGATTTTAGAAACAAATTTTTCCGTTGTTACCCAGGCCTACTATCTATCTATCTATCTATCTATCTATCTATCTATCTATCTATCTTGTAAGCCGCTCTGAGTCCCCCTGGGAGTGAGAAGAGTGGCATATAAATGTAAATAAAGAAAGAAAGATCTCAGTGTGAAAACAATCCAAGACTTGAACGGGACTACAGTTCTCCCAGTTTTGACAGTTTTGACGGTGTGGTGAATGAATTAGAACCAGACATCCTGAGGAGTGAGGTTGAATGGGCCTTAAGAAGCATTGCTAACAACAAGGCAGCAGGAGACGACGGGATCCCAGCTGAACTGTTTAAAATCTTAAAAGATGATGCTGTCAAGGTGATGCATGCCATTTGCCAGCAAATATGGAAGACACAAGAATGGCCATCAGACTGGAAAAAATCAACTTATATCCACATACCAAAAAAGGGAAATGCTAAAGAATGCTCCAACTGTATTGTCGAAGGCTTTCATGGCTGGAATCACTATGCTCAAGATCCTGCAAGGAAGACTCCAGCAATACATGGAGCGAGAGTTGCCAGATGTTCAAGCTGGGTTTAGAAAAGGTAGAGGAACGAGAGACCAGATGGCCAATATCCGCTGGATAATGGAGAAAGGCAGGGAGTTTCAGAAAAACATCTACTTCTGCTTCATTGACTATTCTAAAGCCTTTGACTGTGTGGATCATAATAAATTGTGGCAAGTTCTTGAGTGGGATGGGCATCCCAAGCCACCTTGTCTCTCTCCTGAGGAATCTGTACAAGGACCAAGTAGCAACAGTAAGAACTGACCACGGAACAACAGACTGGTTCAAGATTGGAAAGGCGTACGGCAAGGCTGCATCCTCTCACCCAACCTTTTTAACTTGTATGCAGAACACATCATGCGATGTGCGGGGCTTGATGAATGCAAAGCTGGGGTGAAAATTGCTGGAAGAAACATTAACAACCTCAGATATGCAGATGACACCACTCTGATGGCCGAAAGCGAGGAGGAGCTGAGGAGCCTTCTAATCAAGGTGAAAGAAGAAAGCGCAAAAGCCGGGTTGCAGCTAAACGTAAAAACCAAGATTATGGCAACAAGAATGATTGACAACTGGAAAATAGAGGGAGAAACCGTGGAGGCCGTGACAGACTTTGTATTTCTAGGGGCAAAGATTACTGCAGATGCAGACTGTGGCCAGGAAATCAGAAGACGCTTACTTCTTGGGAGGAGAGCAATGTCCAGTCTCGATAAAATAGTGAAGAGTAGAGACATCAGACTGGCAACAAAGATCCGCCTAGTCAAAGCCATGGTATTCCCCGTAGTAACCTACGGATGTGAGAGCTGGACCTTAGGGAAGGCTGAGCGAAGGAAGATAGATGCTTTTGAACTGTGGTGTTGGAGGAAAGTTCTGAGAGTGCCTTGGACTGCGAGAAGATCCAACCAGTCCATCCTCCAGGAAATAAAGCCCGACTGCTCACTGGAGGGAAAGATACTAGAGACAAAGTTGAAGTACTTTGGCCACATCATGAGGAGACAGGAAAGCCTAGAGAAGACAATTATGCTGGGGAAAGTGGAAGGTAAAAGGAAGAGGGGCCGACCAAGGGCAAGATGGATGGATGGCATCCTTGAAGTGACTGGACTGACCTTGAAGGAGCTGGGGTTGGTGACGGCCGACAGGGAGCTCTGGCGTGGGCTGGTCCATGAGGTCACGAAGAGTCGGAGACGACTGAACGAATGAACAACAACAACACAGTTCTCCCAAGAATGTACAGGACTGGGCTAGAGATCCCATTGATTCCCAGACACGACTCCTCACTTTCAGACATTGGAGCGGGGGAAACCCAAAAAAACAGAAAGCAAAGGAAGAGTGAGAAGCCCTCCTCTCGTCAAGCCTCCGCTCTTTTGTTCGCCCTGGAATGTGCCTCCGTGTGACGTCACCGGCGCGTCGCGGCCAATCAGCGAGCGCGGGCTGGTTCCAAAGGGGTGTCCCGCCGGGTCCCTCCTCCCTTTGAATGCAAGTTGGTCTCTTCTCCCCCCCTTCGCCCCCCGAGATATAAAGCCCCGCGGCCCCAGCGCTCTGCCCTTGTTTCCCGCAGACGTGTGCGGTGAGCAGAAGAGGTACCGAGGCAAAGCTTTCTTTCCAAGATGCCCAGCAGCCCGGCGTCGAGGCGGCTGCTCCCGTGCCTCCTGTTGGCCTTTTGCTTGGCCACGGGGGTCTGGACCACGCGGGCCCCCAAGGACAAGAGCAAGCGGCAAGCCCAGCAGCAGCAGATCGTCCAGCCCGCCCTCCCCGCCGCCCAGAACAAGCGTGAGTAGTGGGAGCCCCGGAGTAAAACCAGGGAGAGGGACAAGAGGGGTTGGAGTCTCTGAATAGATCAAGTTAGAGCCTACAGTGGACCCAATAGAGCTCACTCCCTCATTCTCTGCTTCTCAGTGGCTCCAACTCAGGATGCAAACTACAAGGAAAGAGATTCCATCTGAACTTTAGGAAGAATTTTCTGACTGTGAGCGCTGTTCAGCAGTGGAACTCTCCGCCGCGGAGTGTGGTGGAGGCTTTTAAACAGAGGCTGGATGGCTATCTGTAGGGGGTGCTTTGAATGCAATATTCCTGCTTCTTGGCAGGGGGTTGGACTGGATGGCCTGGTCATTCCACAGATATATAAACCCTTTTTCCTAGTTCCAACAGACCTCACTACCTCTGAGGATGCTTGCCATAGATGCAGGCGAAACGTCAGGAGAGAATGCCTCTAGACCATGGCCATATAGCCCGAAAAAACCTACAACAACCCAGTGATTCTGTCCATGAAAGCCTTTGACAATGCAAAAACTTTGTTTGTGCAGGGCATCCTGCAGCATAGTTTGCTCTAGTTTTTCAATGTATATCTCAACCAAGTCAACATGGTGTGTGACAGTCACAAAAATGGAGTTTCTGGAGTAGAACAACTACTTTCAAAGTCTCTTCCAACTCTGATTCTATGCTGGGCTTCCTTTTGTAGGGTTTGTTCAGAAACCTTGCCTCTTGAGTTGGGACTCCAGCCCAGGTCTCTTACACTGCCTTATATCCTAGGATCTGATCCCAGATATTTACTTATTTATCGCGCCAGAAGCAAATTGAGAATACAGTTATAATGTATGAAAAACCACAAAGTTAAAAACTAACTACTAAATGTCTTTTGACCACTTGTCGCTGTAAGAAAGTCCTCCATTGTGCGTGTGGTGGGACACAGACAATAGAATCAAAGAGTTGGAAGAGACCTCATGGGCCACCCATTCCACCTCCCTGCCAAGAAGCAGGAATATTGCATTCAAATCACCCCTGACAGATGGCCATCCAGCCTCTGTTTAAAAGCTTCCAAAGAAGGAGCCTCCACCACACAGAGAGTGTAGTGTGTTCAAGGTTGTTCAGAAACCTTCTCTTGAGTTGGGACTCCAACCCTGGTCTCTTACACTGCCTTATATCCCAGGGTCTGATCCCAGATATTTACAGAGTTCCACTGCTGAACGGCTCTCACAGTCAGGAAGTTCTTCCTCGTGTTCAGATGGAATCTCCATTGTAGTACGTGGTCTGTGCTTTGTGCCTCTCCACACTCGCATGCTGTGGACTTCACTTTGTGGCCCCCTTTCTTAAGACTGCCTCTGCATCTTGTGTCCAATTCTGGGCACCACAGTTGAAGAGAGATATTGACAAGCTGGAATGTGTCCAGAGGAGGGCAACTAAAATGATCAAGGGTCTGGAGAACAAGCCCTATGAGGAGCGGCTTAAAGAGCTGGGCATGTTTAGCCTGAAGAAGAGAAGGCGTAGAGGAGGCATGATCATGATAACCATGGATTTTGTTTGATTCGGGGGGGGGGGGGGGGAGGGGGAGTGAGGAAAACTCGAGGGGGGGGTCTGAGTCTGAGGTGAAAGAGGGTCTACCCTAGCAACCTTTTAGTTAACCCCCAATGGCACAGTGGGTTAAACCCCTGGCCGGGCAGGACTGAACAGACAGATCACAGGTTCGAATCCGGGTGAGGCGGATGAGCTCCCTCTATCAGCTCCAGCTCCTCATGCGGGGGACATGAGAGAAGCTTCCCACAAGGATGATAAAAAACATCAAATCATCGAGGCGTCCCCTGGGCAACGTCCTTGCAGACGGCCAATTCTCTCACACCAGGAATCACTCCTGACACAACCAAAAAAAACCTCCCAATATCCCATCAGATCATGATATGAATAAACATAACAGTTTAAATAATGCACCAGTAAGGCCTTTTTGCAAACCACCATGAGAATTTCGGGGGAGGGGGGGGCTGAAGCGCCTCAATATGTGAGAGGAAGTCATAGGGAGGAGGGAGCAAGCTTGTTTTCTGCTTCCCTGGAGACTAGGACGCGGAACAATGGCTTCAAACTACAAGAAAGGAGTTTCCATCTGAACATGAGGAAGAACTTCCTGACTGTGAGAGCTGTTCAGCAGTGGAACTCTCTGCCCCGGAGTGTGGTAGAGGCTCCTTCTTTGGAGGCTTTTAAACAGAGTCTGGATGGCCATCTGTTGGGAGTGCTTTGAATGCAATTTTCCTGCTTTGCAGGGAGTTGGACTGGATGGACCATGAGGTCTCTTCCAACTCTGTGATTCTATGATTCCAGCGTCTTCCAAGTCACCCAGAAGTCATCTTCTGTGTGCCCAGGAGGAAGTTTCTCATCTGAACTCAGCCATTGATTGAGGTTCCGGGTTTTTGCCTGCCACTTTTGGACTTTTGCTTACTGAGGGGTTCCTGAGAAGATCTCTGTAGATCCCGGGGCCCTTCCACACAGCCATATAACCCAGAATATCAAGGCAGAAAATCCTACAATATCTGCTTTGAACTGGGTTGTCTGAATCCACACTACCACGTTCAGCAGTGGAACTCTCTGTCCTTGAGTGCGGTGGGGGCTCCTTCTTTGGAGGTTTTTAAACAGAGGCTAGATGGTCATCTGTCAGGGGTACTCTGAATCCAATATTCCTGCTTCTTGGCAGAAGGTTGGACTGGATGGCCCATGAGGTCTTTTCCAACTCTATGATTCTATGATTCTATACCATGTATTCCAGTTCAAAGCAGATAATGTGGGAGTTTATTCAGCTGTGTGGAAGGGGCCCAGCAAAGCTATTTCCAAGCTGATACTCGAACAGAGGATGGGCCGGAGATGTCACTGCCTTGGTCCTTTCATTGCTGGCTGCTACTTCCTAACTGATATCAGGTGGTGTAATACCAGCTAAACAGTATAATTTCTCCAGTGATGTGGGACGTAGACATCCTTTAATAATGTGGCATGTCTCATTAAGAACCACATCCACTGTTTTAATGTGGTGAGATGCATTCTACCCGGGGATCCGTATTCAGCAGCAGAGTGGCAAAGCACAAGGGCAGAGGTCTTCACTGTATCTGGTTGTGATCCCCAGGTTGTGCTAGCCAGCTTTTGAACTGGGTTGTCTGAGTCCACACTGCCATATAATCCAGTTCAATGTGGATTTTATACAGCTGTATGGAAGTGGCTTGGAATCAGTTCCTGGGGTATAGGGCAGTATAGATCCAGCCAAACTTTGCTTCCTCAACTTCTCCCACTCCTGAGTCCTTTCCACCCAAGACATTTTTACTGATATTATTATTATTATTATTATTATTATTATTATTATTATTATTATTATACTCCAAAGAGTGATAACACTAGGGCCCCTTCTACACAGCTGTATAAAATCCACATTGAACTGGATTATATGACAGTGTGGACTCAGATAACCCAGTTCAAAGCAGATATTGTGGATTATCTGCCTTGATATTCTGGGTTATATAACTGTGTGGAAGGCCCCTAGGTAACACATTTTTGTTCCTGTGTTATAAATGTCATTTCCTAATTGGCCCTGTCATAAAAACATGGAAAAAAAGTTTATTCAATTGCAAAAACTTTGGGTTGTTGTAGGTTTTTTGGGGCTATATGTCCATGGTCTAGAGCAGGGGTCCACAAACCTTTTAAACAGAGGGCCAGGTTACAGTCCCTCAAACTGTTGGAGGGCCAGATTATAGTTTGAATAAAACATGAATGAATTCCTATCCACACTGCACATACCTTATTTGTAGTGCAAAAACACTTAAAAACAATACACTAATTAAAATTAAGAACAATTTTAACAAATATAAACTTATTAGTATTTCAATGAGAACTGTGGGCCAGCTTTTGACTGATGTGATAGGATTGTTGTTGTTGTTGTTGTTGTTGTTGTTGTTGTTGTGTGGTTTGAAGTCATTTCAGGCTTAGGTTGACCCTGAGTGAGGGCTGGGTAAATGACCTTGGAGGGCCGTATCTGGCCCCCGGGCCTTAGTTTGAGGGCCCCTGGTCTAGAGGCATTCTCTCCTGACGTTTCACCTGCATCTATGGCAAGCATCCTCAGAGGTAGTGAGGTCTGTTGGAACTAGGGAAAAGGGTTTATATATCTGTGGAATGACCAGGGTGGAACAAAGGACTCTTGTCTGCTGGAGCTAGGTGTGAATGTTTCAACTGACCACCTTGATTAGCATATAATATAAAGGTGGTCAGTTGAAACATTTACACCTAGCTCCAACAGACAAGGGTCCTTTGTCCCACCCTGGTCATTCCACAGATATATAAACCCCTTTTCCTAGTTCCAACAGACCTCACTACCTCTGAGTATGCTTGCCATAGATGCAGGCGAAACGTCAGGAGAGAATGGCCATATAGCCCGAAAAAACCTACAACAACCCAGTGATCCTGGCCATGAAGCCTTCGACAATGCAAAAACTTTGTTTGTGCAGGGCATCCTGCAGCATAGTTTGCTCTAGTTTTTCAATGTATATCTCAACCAAGTCAACATGGTTTGTGACAGTCACAAAAACAGAGTTTCTGGAGTAGAACAACTACTTTCAAAGTAAGGACCGCACAATTACAATGTTTATGTGTTTTAATTATTTTGTACCCCACCTCGAGCCACGAGGAGAGGTGGGTAAGAAATAAAATTATTATTACTATTAATTACTTAAACAGGAAATAGCACTTTCAAACCAGGTTTTTTTGCTCAGATTTTGTTACATAGTGTAATAGATCATAGAGTCATAGAGTTGTAAGAGACCTCATGGGCCATCCAGTCCAACTCCCCGCCAAGAAGCAGGAAAATTGCATTCAAAAGATCAGCATTTGCAAAGCTTGCTTTCCAGGCTGATTTTTCTTTTTATGAAGCAGTGTTTTCAGAGTCCACTGTACTTTGTTACTAACAGATTTATGTAAATGTCTAGGTGGCGTTTAGAAACCTTTTGTCCTTGCAATTTTATTTTGTGAGCTAAATAGACCCCATTTGCGGTCGGGACTCACAATTTGAGAAGCAGTGTCCTAGAATCCTGGCCCAATACTTAAGCCATGGTGTCTCCAAGAATGAGTCCCAATAGATAGCTAAAGCCATTTTCTTTCCACCAAAAATGTTTTAGAGCTACAAGGTGTTCAGACGAGGCTTATTTTGTGCAAAACTTACATATGGTGTTCAGAAATCAAAGTCCTGGTCCAATGGTCAAACACAACACAAAACAAAAGGGGAGGGAAAAAGCAACACTTCTGCTTTAGGGGATTAGCCAACCTGTCCTGCTGTGTAAATATGCTTCTTCCTGAAGGTTTTAACAACTCAGGACAACATCTTCAGCATTCCTTGCATTCTCAGTTTACACTTGGGGCTCCCAATGACTCCTGTGGTCCTTAGTGTGCATTAGTTGCAGTTGCCAGCCTTGTGTGAATGGGCTGTTGAAAGATGTCAGGAAGCTCTAATGTCCCTCCGCTTGCATTTGTTTGGCTCAAGCCGGTGACTAAACTTCCCCAACTTTGGCAAACTTATTTCGCTAACCTTCCCCAAGATGCAGTATTTTTTTCAGCAACTTGTGGAGATTTATACATTTATATTCCGCCCTTCTCACTCCGAAGGGGACTCAGGGCGGAGCACAGCATATACATGGCAAACATTCAATGCCGGGACACAGATTCACATACAATACATAAACAATAAAAAAAACATTTATCAAAATATTAAAATACACCATTTAAAACTGTCCTAGCCATCTGCATCAAATCCAATTGGCCCTGTCATCTTTCCTATTTCCGCTTCACTGCCCTGTCCCGAAAGCTTGGTCCCACACCCAAGTTTTTACCACCCTTCTAAAGGACAGGAGGGAAGGGGCCGACCTGATCTCACCAGGAAGGGAGTTCCATAGCCCGGGAGCAATCACCGAGAAGGCCCTGTCTCTTGTCCCCACCAATCGTGCCTGTGACAATGGCGGGACGGAGATCAGGGCCTCCCCGGAGCGCGATGGTTCATAGGGGGAGATGCGTTCGGACAGGTAATTTGGGCCAGTGTCGTTTAGGGCTTTATAGGCCAAAGCCAGCACTTTGAATTGTGCCCGGTAGCAAACTGGCAGTCAGTGGAGCTGGCGTAACACGGGAGTTGTATGCTCCCTGTATGCCGCCCCAGTTATTAACCTGGCTGCCTCTTGTTGGACTATTTGAAGCTTCTAAGCAGTCTTCCAAGGCAACCCCACGTAGAATGTGTTGCAGTATATCCTAGATGTAACGAGAGCGTGGTCCACCGTGGCCAAGTCTGACTTCCCGAGGTAGGTTGGGATGCAGCTTAACCTGGGGCAGTGGGGAGAGAATTCTTTGGGCTTTTCCTAAATGGGTCTGGATAGAAAAGAATGAATCATTGAGGTCCCTTCTGCACTGCTATATAATCCAAATCATTAAATTTCCACATTATCTGCTTTGAACTGGATTGTATGAGTCTACACTGCCATATAATCCACCTCAAAGCAGATAATCTGGATTTTAAATGGCATTGTAGAAGGGGCCTGAGTCTAGGATGTTAAAAGGAGAAGAATCCCCTGGAAAGAAACAAACACAAATTCTGGGTTGTTGTAGGTTTTTTCGGGCTATATGGCCATGGTCTAGAGGCATTCTCTCCTGACGTTTTGCCTGCATCTATGGCAAGCATCGTCAGAGGTAGTGAGGTGAAACACAAATTCTGATTGAGAATAGAAACACTTGCAGCAGTGTTTCCTCAAGAACTTGTATTAAACCTACCAAAGCAGAAGGCATGGGATGCGAAAGGAGTCTTTTCTGTTATTGAGGCCCCTTCTAGGTAAAGGTAAAGGTTTCCCCCTGACATGAAGTCCAGTCGTGTCCAACTCTGGGGGGTGGTGCTCATCTCCATTTCTTAGCCGAAGAGCTGGCGCTGTCTGTAGACACCTCCAAGGTCATGTGGCTGGCATGACTGCATGGAGCGCCGTTAACTTTCCGCCGGAGCGGTACCTATTGATCTACTCACATATGCATGTTTTTGAACTGCTAGGTTGGCAGAAGCTGGGGCTGACAGCGGAAGGTCACGCCGCTCCCCAGATTTGAACCTGTGACCTTTTGGTCAACAAGCTCAGCAACTCAGTGCTTTAACCCACTGCGCCACTGGGTCACACTACCTTATAAAATCCAAATTATCTGCTTTGGGCTGGATTATATGTTAGTGTAGACTCATATAATCCAGTTTAAATAAGATAATGTGGATTATCTGATTTGATAATCTGGATCATATGGCACTGTAGAAGGGGCCTGAGAGCTCTAAAACGACAAAAATAGTTTTTCTTAGGGAGTTGTATGGCAGAGTGATTTCATCACCTTTTCACACTACTGAATTACAACACTCTGCATTTTTAACAGCCATGGCAATTTCCTAGGGAATCCTGGGATTGTTAATTGAGGATGGGCCTCTGGCAGCCTCAGCTAAATAATTCTCTCTGTCTCCAACCAAACTATATGAACCCAAGTAAGATCCCATAGGAGAAAGGTATAGCAGTAAAAAGGGGGATCATATATGATTGAGTAGTGTGAAAGGGCCTCTGGGGTGGAGAGGGGCAGGAGACATCCAGTTATTTGTGGTTCTTTTTATCTCCCACCACCTCCCCCTTTGAAGCTCAGAATAATGAATAACATCCTGATTTACCTTCCAGACAACTTCCCATTCACACCAAGACCAACTTAATTGAGCTCAGCAAGACTTGACTCAGAGTCAACATACTTAGGAGATTGTCTTGCAGACAGAGCTAATTGGTGGTGGGCAGATCATTTCCCACCAGGAAATCAGGAGACGCTTACTTCTTGGGAGGAGAGCAATGACCAATCTTGATAAAACAGTGAAGAGTAGAGACATCAAACTGGCAACAAAGATCTGCATAGTCAAAGCAATGGTATTCCCCGTAGTCACCTATGGATGTGAGAGCTGGATCACAGAGAAGGCTCAGCGAAGGAAGATAGATGCTTTTGAACTGTGGTGTTGGAGGAAAGTTCTGAGAGTGCCTTGGACTGCCAGAAGATCCAACCAGTGCATACTTCAAGAAATAAAGCCTGACTGCTCATTGGAGGGGAGAATAGTAGAGGCCAAGATGAAGTACTTTGGCCACATCATGAGAAGAAAGAAAAGCTTAGAGAAGACAAGGATGCTGGGGAAAATGGAAGGAAAAAGGAAGAGGGGCCGACCAAGGGCAAAATGGGTGGTGTCCTTGAAGTGACTGGATTGACCTTGAAGGAGCTAGGAGTGGTGATGACTGACAGGGAGCTCTGGCGTGGACTGGTCCATAAAGTCACGAAGAGTCGGAAACAACTGCACGAATGAACAAAAGATGCTTGGTCCATTTAGGCTGTCACAAAGGTCCTTCAGGATTTTAGGAAGGGTTCCTTTCTAGTCCTTCTCTGGTCTTCTGCCCAGGTTTTAACCAGAACCAATCTTACTTAACATCTGAAAGCAGAAGACTTTTGTGTTTTTCACCATCTAATTTACCATGATAGATATCTTGGTACATCTCAATTTTATTTTTCCCCTCCCTTTGAAGGTAGTGAAAGAGATAATATAGTCACATATTGGTTCCCTCTTTAAGGGCCTTTAGAGGACTCTGGACCCAGTGGATGTAGGGCTGCTCCCAGTCCCGGGAATATTCTGCTTTGGCAGGAATTACCAACAATCATGCTTCTTCCAGAGGAGAGCGACTAAAATGATAAAAGGTCTGGAGAACAAGCCCTATGAAGAGTGGCTTAAGGAGCTGGGCATGTTTAGCCTGAAGAAGAGAAGGCTGAGAGGGGATATGATGGCCATGTATAAATATGTGAGAGGAAGCCACAGGGAGGAGGGAGCAAGCTTGTTTTCTGCTTCCCTGGAGACTAGGATGCAGAACAATGGCTTCAAACTACAAGAGAGGAGATTCCATCTGAACATGAGGAAGAACTTCCTGACTGTGAGAGCCGTTCAGCAGTGGAACTCTCTGCCCCGGACTGTGGTGGAGGCTCCTTCTTTGGAAGCTTTTAAACAGGCTGGATGGCCATCTGTCAGGGGTGATTTGAATGCAATATTCCTGCTTCTTGGCAGGGGGTTGGACTGGATGGCCCATCAGGTCTCTTCCAACTCTTTGATTCTATGATTCTATTCTATGATTCTGTGCATGGAGATGTTTCTGGATGTTAACTGCGGACCTTTGTGGGCAGCATGCTGTCCTTTTTGGCAAAATTTCACTCCTCTGAAGGGGAGCATTATTTGCTTTATCTACCCCTGCCTTTCAGATGCCTTCAGAGATGGAAAAGATTGTGCTCTCCATCCATTACACTATGTAACATGATTTTTATTCCTGGGTTGTAAATGTCATTTTGTAATTAGTTCTATCATAAAAACATGGAACAAGTTTATTAAACTGCAAAAACTTTGTTTTTGTGGGACATCCTACAGCATATTTTGATCTTGTTTTTCAATGAATATCTCACTTGTGGTCCTTCCATACAGCTATATAACCCAGAATATCAAGGCAGAAAAATCCCACAATATCTGCTTTGAACTGGGTTATCTGAGTCCACACTGCCATATATTCCAGTTCAAAGCAGATAACGTGGGATTTTATTCAGCTGTGTAGGCTCAACCATAGAATCATAGAGTTGGAAGAGACCTCATGGGCCATCCAGTCCAACCCCCTTCCAAGAAGCAGGAATATTGCTTTCAAAGCACCCCTGACAGATGGCCATCCAGCCTCTGTTTAAAAGCTTCCAAAGAAGGACCCTCCACCACACTCCGGGGCAGAGAGTTCCACTGCTGAACAGCCCTTTTGTGGCAACCACAAAAACAAAGTTTCTGGAACATCACAACTATTTTCTAATTAAGTACTCCAGAATTAAACAGGAATAACACTTTCAAACCAGGAACATACTTTTTTCCGAATTTTGTTCCATAGTTTTCTAGTTCCAATAGACCTCACGACCTCTGAGGATGCTTGTCATAGATGCCGGCGAAACACAAGGAGATAATGCCTCTGGAACATGGCCATATAGCCCGAAAAAACCTACAACAACCCAGTGATTCCGGCCATGAAAGCCTTCGACAATACATTGTTCCATAGTGTTATTTAAACGAAGTCTCTCCATGTTGTCGTTCATGCAATTCCTGGGTAAAAAAGAGTGCGCCCTAGTTGATTGTTCCATGAGTTCAAATCAATGAAACCCAGAGGTTCTCTTGAAGCCTAATCGCAAACGTCTGGTTTTGAAGCGGACACACATTTTTTCACTATACAATTCAGCCTGCTTAAGAGTCAAGGGAGGAGCCTGTAAAGTTAACAGATTTCAGTTTGGCTCCGTGGAGCAAGACTACTTAGTTAAAAGCAAGGGCCTGCTACAAAATTAAGTGTGCTGTACCGAGTGCCAAGTGCCCAGATGTTCCCAAAAACAGTTACTCCATTTTGTAATGTTTATACATGAAATGGAAAGTAACTATCTGCTATTAGGCTAATAGCCGTAAATATTCAAAATCTCCAAATCATACATATCGTATTTAGAATGTTTGACTTATAATGTCCCCTTTTTTGCCTTCATTTGAGTAGGTAAAAGCAGTGTGTTTGCTGAAAGTCCACGAGTTACCATCTGGGAGAAAATGTTTGCATCAAATCCCAATTTCATTGTATCTCAAGTTTTCTTTTAAAGTTATACACATCTGCAGATGAATTACAAACAAACCCGAATGAAGTTGTTTAAAAAACAGTGGCAGGACTATTCATGTAAAGTTAATACTGGAGAAAGCGTTTGGAAGCATATCATTGGAAAGCAAGTTCTACCTTGGCAAGGATAACTCTGCCTTAGCGACAGAGCCAAAGCTTTTCCCCCTCCACAATCCTTTAGGTCTTACATTAAACTTTGGATCAGGCTTCCCCGGCTGAGCAATGTTTTCCATCTGTTAAGCTGTTGCTCCAGAATTTGAAACCTCCAGCAGTTCAGTTCCTCTTTACTTAAAACATGGTGGAAAAGGAGATGGACGGGACTGTATTGAAATCCAGCCAGTCCTAATTTTTGTGCACCTAAACTCTGTCTTTTTCCATATAGGATTCGGAATGCAGGGTCTGGAGCTAATCTGTATTCCATGCATTCCGAAGCCCCCTCCCCTCCTTCCTGCTTCCTTGAAAAAACATTTTGTGGTCCAGACAAGTAAATTAATCCATCCCTCCCTTTTTCTTTCTCAGCGGGATGCTATGACAATGGGCAACACTATCAGATAAACCAGCAGTGGGAGCGTATTTACCTGGGGAATACTCTGGTTTGTACCTGCTATGGGGGGAGCAGAGGATTCAACTGCGAAAGCAAGCCTGAAGGTGAGTTGGAAACCAGGGGGAGATGGAGTGGGGCAGGAGGAAGAGTACATTTGCATGTATAGAACTACCCTGTTTGTAAATCTCAGAAAATGTAGACTGTCCTGAACCCATTTCTCCTCCCTTCACTGGAGTACTTCACTTTGTTTGTTATTGTTTGCCTTCAAGTAATTTTCAACTGATGGTGATTGTTCCGTCTTCCAGGAGCTTGGTTTGCATTGCCCCTTAGTTGCATTATTATTATTATTATTATTATTATTATTATTATTATTATTATTATTATATTTATTTGTACCCCGCTAACATCTCCCGAAGGACTCGGTGCGGCTTACAAAGGCCAAGGCCCTCAATAAAACAACAGCATAACAAATACAACAATAAAACTCATAAAGCAAACCAATACACGTTAAAGCAATAACAATAAAACATCAAAACAATACATCATGACACATTTAAAACTAGGGCCGGGCCAAATGTAATGACTAAAATTAAAAGTGCTGGACATGACAGGTGAAATGTAAGGATTTTAGGGTAGGTGCGATGTGAAGACAATCTTAAATCTCTAGTAAAGTGCGTTTGGGACATGATGCTGGGAGTTTCCTATTCTGGAAAGGCACACTGGAACAGCCAGGTCTTCAAGCTCTTCCTAAAGACTGGTAATGTTGGGGCTTGTCTGATGTCCTTGGGGAGAGAGTTCCAGAGTCGGGGGGCTACCACAGAAAAGGCCCTGTCCCTCGTCCCCACCAAACACGCTTGCGACGCAGGTGGAATCGTGAGCAGGGCCTCTCCAGATGAACGGAGGGATCGTGTGGGTTCATATACGGAGATGTGGTCATGCAGGTAGGCGGGTCCCAAACCATTTAGGGCTTTGTAGGTGAGCACCTGCACCTTGAATTGGGACCGGATAATGAACGGCAGCCATGGAGCTCCTTAAACAGGAGGGTTGACCTCTCTCTGTAAGGAGCATGAAATAGCATCCTTTTGCATTTCCCCCAGGGTTGCTACAGTCTCAACAGCACCCTCAATGTTAACCATTAACAGGGGCTTAAAGCCAGCCTCCAAAAACCTTTTGCTGTTATTGGTTTAAAAAAGTATCTCTTTGGTCCAGAGACTGCCCTTTTTCCTGGGGATGAGATCTCCATTTTGGAGAAGCTCTCCTGCCTTCTTCAGTTTAGAAAAAGCCTCAGATGTGCTTGTGGTCAAGTTAGGCAGCTCAGACAGGCCATCGTGAGTACTTACCCTCTTGCCTTTGAAACTGGTGCTGAGCTTAGATAGGGGAAGACTTGCTCTTTTCTAAAAACAGCAGCTCAGCACTAGGGCAGAGAATATCCCAGGATTTTTCTGTCATTGGGAGAGGCTTAATTACTTCATCCCCAAGCTAGCTTTGAGCTTAGATAGGGAAATACCTGCTCTTTCTAATAATAGCAGCTCAGGGCTAGGGTAAAGAATCCCAGGATTTTTCTGCCATTGGGGGAAGTTAACTCAGCAGCTGAAGGAAAAAGGAAGGAAGGAACATCTACACGATTTTACAAGTTGTGTTTGTAACTTTGACAAGCTGTGCCAAGTCTGCCAAGGACTTTGAGAAATAAATGTTCTGTTTGATGTTCAAATCTGGAGTGGCCTGAGTTGCTGAAAATCCTAAGCTTCTAAGTAAGGCACCCACAGTTCGCCCAGATAAAGAGAGAAGCACATCTTAGTTTTAACTTTATAGTGTCTGGGTGTGATGGCACAGTGATCCTAAGGTTTTATTATTATTATTATTTATTTATTATCCTACCCTTCTCCCCACAAGGGGACTCAGGGCAGCCTTACATGAACATCCAGTGATGCAATCCACATCTATATAAATAAAAATGCAATGTTCGTTTGTGGGATTAACAGAACTCAAAAACCACTGGATGAATTGACACCAAATTTGGACACAATTAGTCCAACAAATGACTATCACTTATAAAAACACTGAAAAAACACAGCAGAAGGGATTTTAAAAGCCAAAAAACAAAAATTACATTTTAACTCATGCACAAAACCACATATATACACAAACATACACACACTCATATATACACACACAAAACACAGATCAGCCACATTATTTGCTTTGAACTGGATTATATGAGTCTACGCTGCCATATATTTATTTTATGTATTTATTTACAGCATTTCTACCCCACCCTTCTCAACCCCTGGGGGGGACTTCAAAGCAGACAATCTGGATTTTATATGGGAGTGCAGAAGGGGCGTTAAATGAGAAGAAACCTTGTTGTGTAGAGAAGTTCTACATGAACTCTTATGCAAGGTTCTGAAAGCAAACAGGACAGTACAAACAGATACAAAGAATGAACTCTTCCTGTTGCAAAACATGTTACTGATTAATTGTGATATGATAAAGATGTCTAAAAACCCCTTTTAGAACAAAAAAGGCCTCACAGATCAGAGGTTAATAAAATAAAACCAATGAATAGTCTTCAGCACAGACTAAAATAACAAATCAAAAAATTACAATAAATTAGAAGCAAAAATTGGAAGAAAGGCAGCATGGCAACAGTCAGTAGTTATCTGTGATCTGTTAGCAGATCATTCCAAAAATATAACGTTAAAAATTGCCACATTTGCAGTTGCAGTCCAAAAAATCTGAGCTAAATTAGTCAAGTCCATAGCGGAGGCTAGAAATGGAGATAGTTTGGGATGATACAAATCAGACATTTGTTATTGTTATCATGTCACTGCTACTATAATTTTAAAGATCCAGTATATGTAATAAGTTTTAATATTTATATTGGAAATTGCTTAATGTACTTTTTTTTTACTTTTAAAGGTTGTATTTATGTGATGTCATGGCCTATGGCTGGTACAATAAACAATTCATTCAAAATTAATCAAATGCAAATGGAGATTTATAAGACTAAATCTTCCTAAAAAGAAAAAAAAGAGTTCTATATACTTCTTTTAATCTTTCAGTTATAGGGATCTAGTTTTTCCCTTTACCTGTCTTCCGGATCAATTAGTCACTGCCATAAGCACTACTAACACTACCACTAAAGTCCTTGGAGAATGACTATATGATTCATACAACATTTTAAAACAAAAGTCTTCAAACTTTTAAAGCAGAGGGCCAGGTCACAGTGCCTCAAACTGTTGGAAGGCTGGATTATAATTTGAAAAAAACATGAATGAATTCATATGCACATTGCACATATCTTATTTGTAGTGCAAAAAACACTTAAAAACAATACAACAATTAAAATGAAGAACAACTTTAACAAATATAAATTTATTAGTATTTCAATGGGAAGTGTGGCCCTGCTTTTGGCTAATGAGATAGGATTGTTGTTGTGTGCTTTCAAGTAATTTCAGACTTAGGTTGACCCTGAGCGAGGGCCGGGTAAATGACCTCGGAGGGCCGTATCTGGCCCCTGGGCCTTCGTTTTAGGACCCCTGATCTAGACATTTATCCCTTCTTCAATCAGTTAGTCATTGCCATTGGCACTACTAACATTACCACTAAAGTCCTTGGAGAATGACTATATGATTCATACAACATTTTAAAACAAGACTGAGCAAATGTGGCTCATGAGCTGCATGCAGCTCGCAGACCCATTAATGTGGCATCCAGTTTCCTCCAGCAAAGTTTCAGGGCTTCCAGAGAACAGTCAGTTGCTTGACACAAACAATCAGTATAAGTGGAGGAAAGAAATACATCCGTTTTTTCCACTGTGTCTTTCATACCTTGCTTTCTCTCTCCTCCTCTTGTTCCCATATCTAGTCTCCATTTGTATTTTTTTTTTCTCTGGTGATACCCAACATACAGTATGACTCTCTTATTCACAGATTTGATAGCCATGGTTTCCACTCCAAAAATGTATGGGCCCAAGTATAATAACAATATAGCTACACTGTAGAATTAAAGCAATTTGAGATCACTTTTAACAGCCGTGACCCACTACTATTGAATCCTAGGAGTTATAATTTTACAAGGTCTTTAGCCCTCTCTGCCAAAGAGTGCTGATACCTCACTACAACTCCATAGCATTGAGTCATGGCAGAATAAAGTGCTGATAAACTCCATTAATTACAGTCTCAGTGCACTCATTCTCTTCATTGTTATCTGCACTTTCAACTAACTACTGTTTTGGAATGTGGATAAAGTGGTTGTGTACTTCATTTATCACCTTTCCTTCCTCTCTGGAAGTGCTTTCCTTTGCATGCTCTCATCGCCTTCATTGTCATATTTTTGGTCATTTGTCCCGTCCCCCCCCCCCCCCAATCCCATCAGCCTCTCTGCATAGTTTATATTGATTGATTGTTGATTGTTTATATTGATTGATTGATTGTTGACTGATTGTTTTTATGATGTTCGGCATCCTATGATGCTTTTGTGAGGGTGCCCTGAGTCCCCCCTCATGGGTGAGAAGGGTGGGGTAGAAATATAGGAAATAAATAAATTCTACAAGTTGAGTATTCTGCTTTGGTGACATCATTTTTTTCTTCCCTTTCAGCGGAAGAGACCTGTTTTGACAAATACACTGGAGCTACTTACCGAGTAGGGGAGACCTATGAGCGACCCAAGGACTCCATGATTTGGGACTGTACCTGCATTGGGGCTGCTCGTGGCAGAATCAGTTGCACAATTGCAAGTAGGTATTGGAGAGAGAGGGGTCTGAACTTGTAAATTACTTGATCACTTTGCTGGCACCTTCCTGTCACACCGCATGGCAGATAATGGTGCAGGATTCTATGCAATCTTTCAGCAGAGGTGGCTTCCATGACAGCGCAATTATGTCTATTTGAGATTTCAGTCCAGGTTTTCAAGGAGCTCTCCAGGATGCCACACCCAAATGCTAAATATGTTCAGGACCTTGGATAACTCCTTTAACATTAGTCCAAACCTGGAATGGATTAAGTGCCCTATTGATGCCACCCCTTTCTCTGTGACAAAGTTTCATACAAGAGTCACCCATATCCTCTGCAGGAAAGGACCCAAATTTTTCTTACACAGCTATACATTTACCTGTGGAAGTGGTTGAACATTTTCTCTGCTGACACAATGCCCACATTTAGGTCAAATGTAGTTTCTCATGCACCACTGCTAACCTTGTCTATGTACATTGGACTGCACATCCAGTTGTGTGATGTGTAGGATTGTGTAGCACAATCAGTGCAGGACTATAATCTATATAAATAAAAATGTAATGTTCGTGTGTGATACCATCAGAACTCAAAAACCACTGGGGGAATTGACACCAAATTTGGACACAAGACACCTAACAACCCAATGTATGTCCTCCACTCAAAAAAATTGATTTTGTCATTTGGGAATTGTCATTGCTGGGATTTATAATTTACCTACAATCAAACAGCATTCTGAACTCCACCAATGATGACATTGAGCCAAGCATGACATACAGAATGACCAACAGAAAACACTAGAAGGGTTTGTTGGGCATTGACCTTGAGTTTGGGAGTTCTAGTTCACCTACATCAAGAGAGCACTGTGGACTCAAACAAGGATGGATCTGGATCAAGCTTGGCACAAATACTCCATATGCACAAATGTGAACTCAGATGGAGTTTGGGGGAAATAGAACCTGACATTTGGGAGTTGTAGTTACTGGGATTTATAGTTTACCTACAATTAAAGAGCATTCTGAAACCCCACCAACGACAGAATTGGGGCAAACTTCCCACACAGAATCCCCATGACCAACAGAAAATAATTTAAGGCCACCCAGTCCAACTCCCTTCACCAGGGCAAGAAAACGTAATCAAAGCCCTCCTGACAAAGAGCCATCCAGCCATAGATATAGATCAATCAATATGATTCACACAGACGGAGTATAGTATAGATTTGAAAGGGACCCCTAAAGAAAACAATTATATGTTGCATGTTCCAGAGTAGGCAAACCAGACAATCTCGACATCAATATTGACAAAGAAACAGCAAGAAGTGCTGTTTACCCACAAGCATAAAGACATTACATATATTAGAAACAAACACTTTCTCATCACTTTATTTTCCAGATCACCAGACTGGGCCACAGCAACGCGTGGCAGGGGATGGCTAGTAATAATAATAAAAACTTTATTTATATACTGCTCCATCTCCCCGAGGGGACTCAGAGCAGTTCCCAGATAACATCACAAAACATACAAAGTAAAAACAACATAACCAAATGATTAACAAAACAAAATATAGCATAAAATTGTTGCCATAACACACATATATTAAAAGTAATCCTGCTTGTTCAAGGCAATTAAAAAATTTAAAAGGCCGGGCCAAGATTTGTGCAAGCCCAAAAAATTCTAGGAGGCTATATGCAGAGATCTATGCCATTCAGATTCACTGTTAGATCTCGGCCAGTATTTTTCCACTACTAGAATGTCAAGTTGGACTGCAATGCTCCCCATTACAAGTATGGTGCTTTGGGAAGAGAAACAAGTAGATTTTTTTCCATACATTAACTTTAACTGCTTTGCTGGTTCACATAAAGAACTTCCTTATGACCAAGTGAATCCTCCATTCATAAAACAATCCTTACTTGTCCTGTTTAACACATCACAAAAGATATAGTGTTTTTCTGTGGAAAGTTTATGGGTGTTCCGTTAATATATTTTGATGTGGTGTTAAGGAATTTGAAACACTTACTTCACCGTATAGCAAACAACATGGACAGAGAGGCTGAATGACATTGATTGTGGGCATCTCTACTGTAAACTATCCTTGATGTTGACAGACTTCTGGACTAAAATGAACTTTATCAAACCAATCTGAGAGGGTGGCTAACACTTAAGGGTTAGGGTTGTCAGAGTGAAAATTGTAGATGATTCCTATGCCTTTAGCAGGTATTGCTTGTCATCTGATTGTTTTACACAATCAGTAAAAGGTACATTCACTCACTCCAGTTATCAATCTGATAGCCTTACTCAGGATGAATCTTCACTGTCATATAATCCAGCTCAAAGCAGATAATCTGGATTCAGAAACTGAATTATATGGCAGTCTACATAGTATTAGGCTCAATGGGCCAGTGGATTGATTTTCCTATATGTGTTTTATTTTCACAGATCGCTGTCATGAAGGTGGCCAGTCCTACAAGATTGGTGACACTTGGCGCAGGCCTCACGAAACTGGTGGCTACATGTTGGAGTGTGTGTGCCTTGGCAATGGGAAGGGTGAATGGACTTGCAAACCAGTTGGTAAGTTTGCTTTGTTTTATATATGTGAGAAGTCAAACCTGAAGAGTGAGGCACTCTGATCTCAGATGGTAGTCTTTAGGATAATCACTTTGAAGAGAAATAAGGTTGAACACTGTGAAAGCCATCCACTGCATGGCTATCAGTCTCCTTCCAGTAGACTCAAATCAAGGAAAAGCTTCATGAGAACCAGCACTCCTCCTAATGTTCCCCCAGCCACAGCAAGAGCACCCCTCTGGCCAGCTAATCCAGGAAATCCCAATTGGATGCACACCCCCCCCCCCCCCCCCCCCCCCCACGAGGGTCTTCCCCAGGGTCAAACCAAGAATGGGCAACTTGGAAGTTCCTGAACAGACTCAGAAGTGGAGTGGGCAGATCAAAAGACAACCTGGCAAAATGACACTACCTAGAAGAATCCTCCACCTTGTGTGACTGTGGAACAGAACAGGCAGCTCTGCCGCTGTATGCTTGTCCACAATGCCCTGCCTCATGTACAGAGGAAGAATTGTTTAAAGCTATAAACAATGTGGTCGCTGTTGAATGGCATTGGTGAAAAATTATTTAGCCACTTGTGCTCCTTCTATTTTTATCAGTTTTAGACTTACGTATGCAATCCTTTCGACTCAAATAAAAACTTTGGACAGATACTAGCACTTTGAAACTATCTGTGATATCAGCTCTTTGTTGTTTTTTAGATAGCTACCTGCAGTCTTTGTGGAAGATTTGGATGACATTAACTTGATATCATATAAGTCATGTGTTTAGCTGGTGGGTTTGTGAGATCCATTGCTCATAGAGGTGATAAAAATGGGGCTGGATCTACACAGCCCTTTATTTATTTATTTACAACATTTATATGCCGCCCTTCTCACTCTGAAGGGGACTCAGAGCGGCTTACAAGATATATATGTATATGTGTGTGTGTGTGTATATATATATATATACACACACACACACACTATATTATATTACTAGCATAGTACAATATCAATTTTATATATTACTATATTGTACTATACTATTATATTGTAATATTATTAGTAATATTACATGCAATATAAAATATATAATTATAATATCATATTAGTAGTAGTGTTATATTGTATTACATTATAATATGATAAATCTTATATGTATATACAATATATTACATTATTGTAATATATTGTATATACATACAATATATACATACAATATATACAAGGGTTAAACCCCTGTGCCGGCAAGACTGAAGACCGACAGGTCACAGGTTCGAATCCGGAGAGAGGCGGATGAGGTCCTTGTACCAGCTCCAGCTGGAGACATGAGAGAAGCCTCCCACGAGGATGATAAAACATCAAATCATCCAGCCGTCCCCTGGGCAACATCCTTGCAGATGGCCAATTCTCTCACACCAGAAGCGACTTGCACTTTCTCAAGTCTCTCCTGACACAACAAAAAAAACAAAACAAAACATTACATTATATTATATTATTTAATATAGCACAGGAGACAAGATGGAACTGTCCCCTGTCCCTCTCTGTCTTCACTCAAATCCCGGGATCTGATTTCCAGATTATTTTCTTTTCCCAGATTATCTGGAATGTAGACTCATATAATTCAGTTCAAATCAGTTAATTTGGGATCAGACCCTGGGATATCAGGCAGTTTAGATCCAGCCCAGGTCTGAGAAGCCTAACTTCTCACTGGGGTAGTTAACCAGACAACTGGGAAGCTCACATGGCTTAAAATCTTCCACATTGAAAACAACAAAGGCTCTAGCAATGCCTTTCCCCCTGTTTTTGGTTTTAGTTAAATGGATACTCCATCATTCACATTCAGTCATGCCATCCTTGCCTTTATGGTCTAGACTGCAGATTCCAATGTATGTTCTGTTTTGTCAGTAGCTGAAATTTGACCGTATGCTTGGTGTGTTTACATAGAAGATTTGTACCCTGCTCCTGTAAGATAAGGTTCTCTGTGAAGCGTATAATGAATAAACACAGAAACAAAGCAGATGCACAGAATCAAAAGCAACATGAAAATACCATAAGACAAAAATTGCATAGCAAACCCAGAGTTAAAGCCCCGGAGTTTTAAATGGGAAGCTCAGATCTCTTGTCCTCATTGGACTCCCATGGGCAGTTTTGTATCTAAGTCATTTATTAGTGCCATTGGGTAGTAGATTTGGGAAGGGAACTGTTCCCTCCAGCGAAGAAATCTCTTTTCACCTTTAATCAATACATTTCTGTAAATAAAACAAGGTTGCTTTTTTCTCTTTTCCCACCTCGCACAATTAATGCATTGTAGCCGAGCGGTGCTATGATAACAGTGCTGGAACCTCCTATGTGGTGGGAGAGATCTGGGAGAAGCCTTATCAAGGCTGGATGATCGTGGATTGCACATGCTTGGGAGAAGGCAGCGGGCGCATTACTTGCACCTCAAGAAGTAAGTATGGCAGAGCATTAATGTGAATGTTGTACTTGCTTTCGCTTTTATTTATTTTATTATTCATTTATTTCAGATATTTGTACCCCGTCCTTCTCAACACCCGGGGGGTGGGGGGGAACTCAGGATGGCTTCCAGCCGGCAACAACTCGATGCCTCCAATGTACACATAATAAAATACATAATAAAATTCAATAATTACATACATTTAAAACATTAAATCACATTAATTAATTAAAATCTGTTTCTGTTTCAGTAACAGTCTTGTAGCCTTATTTGAGCCGAATTCTGTAGTTAGAGACTCCATCAAGCATTTCCATAGTCAATGTATTGTCGAAGGCTTTCATGGCCAGAATCACTGGGTTGTTGTAGGTTTTTCCAGGCTATATGGCCATGTTCTAGAGGCATTTTCTCCTGACGTTTCGCCTGCATCTATTTCCATAGTCCATTTTCATAGTGATTGTCATAATTGTCACTGTCATTGTCGGGAAGATGACCTGAAGACCTGGTCTCACATCCATGTTTTTAACTTCTTTCTAAAGTTAAATCCATTCAAGGATATTTGATCTCAATATCCTCGAATGGAGCAGAGCTTGAAGATTATCCTATGAGTATTTATTTAGTACATTTCTATACCGCCCCTCTCAGCCTTCCGGCAACTCGAGGTGGTTTACAAGGCAAGAATTCAATGCCGCCAAGGACACAATTACAATATACAATATAAAAAGCATCAGCAACAATAAAATCAAACATTATAATGAAACATACTTCAATCTGCCTGATTGTTTACTCTCTGTTGTTTTGCTGTTGTAATTTTTGAGTTTTTTAATACTCAAATAATAATAATTAAAAAACTCAAAAATTACAACAGCTAAACAACAGAGAGTAAACAATCAGGCACATCAAATCACCTCTCAACAAAAGATTTCCCCAGGCATACTTCAATCGATAATCATTAAAACAATGTCCAGTTCCGCCATATAGTTATTCCATTATTATATCCGTTACTCCATATTTTCAAATGCCCACTCAAATAGCCATGTCTTAAGATTCTTTTAGAATGATAGGGAGTGAGGACGCCGATCTAATCTCCCTAGGAAGGGCGTTCCATAGCCGAGGGGCCACCACCTAGAAGGCCCTTGTGCTTGTGATGATGGCGGGACCGAGAGCAGGGCCTCTCCAGGTGCTCTTAAAGTCCTTGCAGGTTCATAAGGGGAGATTTTAAATGCGTCATGGTGTCATTGTTCTATTGTTTTATTGTTTGCTTGATGTTTATTATTTGCTTATGAGTTTTATTGTTGTATTTGTATACTGTTGTTTGTTGGCAGCCTTGGCCTTTGTAAGCCGCATCGAGTCCTCCGGGAGATTTTGCGGGATATAAATAAAGTTAATAATAATAATAATAATTTGTTTGGACAGGTAAGTTGGGCCAGAACAATTTAGGGCTTTATAGGCTAAAGCCAGCACTTTGAATTGTGCCCGGTAGTGAACTGGCAGCCAGTGGAGCTGGCGCAACAAGGGAGTTGAATGCTCCCTGAGAGCCGCTCGAGTTAGCAATCTGGCTGCTGTCCGTTGGACCAGTTGAAGCTTCCAGACTGTCTTCAAAGGCAACTCCCACGTAGAGAGTATTGCAGTAGTCTATACGGGATGTAACAAGAGCGTGGACTACCATGAGTACACTTAGCTAGAAGCATAGTGGATCTTGGATCTCAGTAGATATGCCTAGTACTGTGATTGCTATGCCAACTGGTTGGGGATGATGGAACATCTGGAAGGCCGCAATTTGGAGAAGGCTGACTTGGTGCTAGATGTCCTTCTTTTGCTACCAGGCTAAAACAGTTTACTTCCAGCAACACCAGCAATAATAAGGCTGTGTCTTCATAGGCATTTCCTAAGGGAACTTTGAATGCAATTTTCCTGCTTCTTAGCAGGGGGTTGGACTGGATGGCCCATGAGGTCTCTTCCAACTCTATAATTCCTCTGAATATGTCAGTTTGTATTCTAAAAAAAGCGAGTGTAAGGATGTTAATAAAAAAGATGTTCCCAGCCCACCCCAAACATCTTTTTTTGAGTGTTGTTGGTGATCTCAAACAGACTGAGGAACAAAGAAAGATTCAATGTATTGTCGAAGGCTTTCATGGCCGGAATCACGGGGTTGTTGTGGATTTTTTCGGGCTATATGGCCATGGTCTAGAGGCATTTTCTCCTGACGTTTCACCTGCATCTATGGAAAGCATCCTCAGAAGTAGTGAGGTCTGTTGGAAGTAGGAAAATGGGTTTATATTTCTGTGGAATGATCAGGGTGGGACAAAGGACTCTTGTCTGCTGGAGCTAGGTGTGAATGTTTCAACTGACCACCTTGATTAGCATTTAATGGCTTGGAAGTGCCTGGGGGAATCTTTTGTTGTGAGGTGATTTGATGTGCCTGATTGTTTACTCTGTTTTGCTGTTGTAATTTTAGAGTTTTTTTAAATACTGGTAGCCAGATTTTGTTCATTTTCATGGTCTCTTCCTTTCTGTTGAAATTGTCCACATGCTTGTGGATTTCAATGGCTTCTCTGTGTAGTCTGACATGGTGGTTGCAGAGACCAAACATGAGTCAAGGAACATGAAAGGCACTGCAGACTACTTCAACCAGAGAAGTCAGCCATAGCAGAGCACCTGATGAACCAACCTGGACACAGCATTTTATTTGAGAACACAGAAATGCTGGACCACTCTCACAACCACCATGTCAGACTACACAGAGAAGCCATTGAAATACACAAGCATGTGGACAATTTCAACAGAAAGAAGAAACCATGAAAATGAACAAACTCTGGCTACCAGTATTAAAAAACTCAAAAATTACAACAGCAAAACAACAGAGAGTAAACAATCAGGCACATCAAATCACCTCTCAACAAAAAAAGATTCCCCCAGGCACTTCCAAGCCATTAAATGCTAATCAAGGTGGTCAGTTGAAACATTCACACCTAGCTCCAGCAGACAAAAGTCCTTTGTCCCACTCTGGTCATTCCACAGATATATAAACCCTTTTCCCTAGTTCCAACAGACCTCACTACCTCTGAGGATGCTTGCCATAGATGCAGGCGAAACGTCAGGAGAAAATGCCCCTAGACCATGGCATATAGCCCGAAAAAACCTACAACCCAAAAAGATTCTTTCCAGTGAACTTCTTAAACTAAATTATTTAGGATTTAATCAGTCTATCATAGACTGGAAACATTTCCAACCTACCGCCAAATGTTTATTTTGAATATTAATTGTGACTTCTTAATCAGCATGATGTGGCCATCTGTTCTTTGGTTCCTAACTTCCAAACCGCCTTAACAGTGATGTTGCTGTGGTAGGAGGTTGGATTGCAAGCATAAATAGTGGTGATATTGGCATATATAAACCTGTTTTCAGGTTTTAGCCAGTCAAGCATTAAGGAAAGGTTTCCTTAAAGTGAGATCACTGGCTAAATTGTAAGCCTGTGTAATCCAAATTGGGAAACATCTGGTTTTTAAAACCTTTGGTTAGGCTGGTCTTAAGCTTGTGTCCTTTAGCTTCTAATTGATGCTGTTGCCTTGGGATACCAAGTTGATGGCCATTCTCTAAAATAAACAATAGGATTATATACACTAAATCCTCAAGGTTGGTTTCAGATTAGACTCAAAAGCCATAAAAAAAACCCCAGCCATTTGTTTATAATGTCAGTCTGACTGGAATCTTGTTCTGGAAAAGATATGTTTTGTATGGGAAAAAGAAAGATGCAGTGTTTTCAAGTGCCAGGAAAAAAAGCATGACCATAGTCTGATGTAGATCGTATGTTCCATCACATGTCCCGTCATCAGTTTGAACAGGAAATCCAGTGATTTTCTAAATGTTAATGACTTATGTTTTGCGAATCCGAAATGAAAATTATGGACATAGTACAAATGTCATATAAATCATTGCTTCATATAACACAAAGAACAAGTTGCTACCTTTTTTATTCCCGGGGCAAGGACATTGTGTGAAAGTTGGCTCCCAGCTCTGAATATTTTGAAAACGGTTTTTCCAGCATGCCCACTCACATAAAGTGATATATGAAGCCACAAACCACTTTCTTGGCAAACACAGTCTGATCTCATGGCTTTCTTTGAGTATTTCCCATGTGGAACTTTAGCAGCTGAATAACCATTTGGAGTAATTAAGTTGTCTTCTTCTACCGGAGACAATAACTGGAGATGGTAGAATTTCCCCAGACCAGCATCTATGAGGATTGGAATACTCCAGGAACTTATCTTTAAACTCTCAGGCACAGTATAATAATAATAATAATAATAATAATAATAATAATAATAATAATAATAATAATAATAACAACAACAACAACAACAACAACAACAACAACAACTTTATTTTTATACCCTGCCAACCATCTCCCCTAGGGGACTCGGGGCGGCTTACAAGGGACACGCCCAAGATTACAATTAAAACACACATGTAAAACACTTTAACCAATTAAAACATCAGATAAAACAAATAACAACAATATAAAAACAATATAAAAACAATACAGGCGCGTTTGGTGGGGACGAGGGACAGGGCCTTCTCTGTGGTGGCCCCTCGACTCTGGAACTCTCTCCCTAAGGACATCAGACAAGCCCCAACGTTGGCAGTGTTTAGGAAGAGCTTGAAGACCTGGCTGTTCCAGTGTGCCTTTCCAGAATAGGAAACTCCTGGCTTCAAGTCCCAAATGCACTTTGTTAGAGATTCAGGATTATCTGCACATTGCACCTACCTCCAAATACCTCTACATATTACCTGTCAGGCTCAGCACTTTTAATTTTTTTCTGTTACATTTGGTCCGGCCTCTAGGTTTTTAATTGCATCATGGTGTCATTGTTTTATTGTTTTATTGTTTGCTTGAGTTTTACTGTGTATTGTATGTTGTTGTTGTTGGCGGCCTTGGCCTTTGTAAGCCGCATCGAGTCCTTCGGGAGATTTTGCGGGGTATAAATAAAGTTAATAATAATAATAATAATAATAATAATAATAATAATACAGCTGAAAGAAACATAGCTGAGGTACAGATTCAATGAGTGCAATACATTTTTACAGGAAAAAGAAAAGGAAGGATTCCCCACATGTTACTTCCCTTAGAGGAATGCTGTTTTTTACATAAGCCCTTCTACACTGCCATATAAAGTCCAGATTATCTGCTTTGAACTGGATTATATGGCAGTGTGGACTCAACCAGTTCAAAGCAGATAGTATGGATTATCTGGTTTGATAATTTGGATTCTATGGTGGTGTAGAATAGATGTGGTCAAAGCAAGCAAGCACCAATTTCATCATAAAGGATGAAAAGTAAATTCATTATGACTCTAGGTAAATGAAATAACAGTGGTGTTTATTCAGATCAAACTGTATGAGTGACCAATGGCTATATGGGATGCCATCTTCTTTTACCAGTCTAAAGGGGCCAGTTTATTTATTTGTTTGTTTCTATCTCTCCCTTTTCCCAGTTCAAAAATGTTTTCATGTGCCGCCACATTGAATATGACTTATGGTGACTCTACCACAAGGTTTTCTTGATGGTGCTTGAATCAGATTTGCCTTCCTCTGAAGCTGAGACAGTTTGACTTGCCCAGTTAGTTTTCATGGCTGAGTGGGGACTTGAACTTTGCTCTCCAGAGTCATATACCAATGATTTTAAACATATAATTAAAACCCATGAAGGACAAAAGTTAATATTTATTTATTTATTATTCGAACTTATATGCCGCCACTCCCCTGGGGCTCGGAGCGGCTTACAAGAATGGTTAAAATCTAACAAAATTTAAAAGCAATTTAAAACAATTTAAAAACAACATATCAAACATTAAAAGCCTGTCGAAACAGGTATGTCTTACATGCCCTGCGGAAAGCTGGTAAGTCCCGCAAGGCACGGACTTCAGGTGGCAGAGTATTCCAGAGTGATGGTGCCACTGCTGTGAAGGCTCTGCGTCTGGTTGCTGTTAGACGCAAGGTCTTGACACTGGGGACTTCCAATAGATCTTGGTCCTCAGAACGGAGGGATCTCTGGGGTTGGTAGGGGGTGAGGCGGTCCCTCAGATACATCGGCCCCAGACCATGCAAGGCCTTAAAGGTGAGTACCATCACTTTGAAAGTGATCCGGTGCTCAATTGGTAACCAATGCAGCTGTAGTAAGATTGGTGTTATGTGGCATCTCATCGGAATTCCCGCAAGAAGCTGAGCAGCTGCGTTTTGTACCAACTTGAGCTTCCGAATCACCGACAGAGGGAGGCCAATGTAGAGGGCGTTACAGTAGTCCAGTCTTGAGATGACCATGGCCTGGATCACCGTAGCTAGGTCGTCCCTGGACAGGTAGGGGGCCAGCCGTCTAGCCTGCCGCAGGTGAAAGAAGGCGGTTCTGCTCACGGCGGAGACCTGACCCTCCATTGTCAGCAGAGGGTTGAAAAGGACTCCAAGACGCTTTACCAACGATGACGGGCATAACGCCTCACCATCCAGGGTAGGCAGCTGGATATCCCCGCTGCCCGGTCCACCCAGCCATAGGATCTCCGTCTTTGCTGGATTCACCCTCAACCTGCTGGCACGCAGCCATCCAGTAACGGCCTCGAGGCACTGATGGAAACAATCGGGTACAGAGTCCGGTCGGCCTTCCATCTTCAGCACCAGCTGAGTGTCATCAGCATACTGATAACACTCAAGCCCAAAACCTCAAACCAGCTGAGCAAGTGGTCGCATATAGATGTTAAACAACAGATTAAACCATCAGGAATTGAAACTAGATTAAGACATATACCATTAAAATGCACACACACCAACACAACCTTAGAAAGATCAAGAACATTATTTGGTAGAATGGGCCTTATATAGTCAATCATCATATTTGACTGTATAAGTAGCTTGAGATGCATATTATTGCTGTTATCAAGACTTCATTCCCATGCATTTTGTATTTTTTCCTTTTTCTGCAGACAGATGCAATGATCCAGATACCAAGACGTCCTACAGAATTGGAGACACCTGGAGCAAGAAGGACAACAGGGGAAATCTGCTCCAGTGCATCTGCACTGGCAATGGCAGAGGGGAATGGAAATGCGAGAGGCATTCATCTCAGCAGACCACTGGAATAGGTGAGATATACTCCTGGATCTGTTCATGTAAAATTTGAATGCAGCATACTGATGGTCCAATGCATTAGTTTGTTATCCTTACCTCCTTTCTTCCTGTTTCCTTGACTTGTATGGACTATAGACTGAAAGGCCAGACTTGGTTGTTTTTTCCACCCTCCAGAAGATCAGTAGAGTATGGAAACAACACTCAAGTCTATATTTGTTTAATGTATTTATAACTCACTTTTCTCCCATAACCTACAGTATGTGCCTTAGGGTGTGGTTGTTAGTAGAACTGTGTAGCCTTGTTGGTTTGCTTTAAAAAAATATAGAACCACAACACTGAGTAATTGATTCCGTTAATTTATATTCTTCCTTGACCAAAACTGTCCCAAACTGATTGGGTCAATCCATGCCTTTCTTGCTCTTTTTGCAATGGATAGAATAACTTGCTAACAGTGAGTGTAAACTGGCTGAATCCAATATTAGCTTTAACTTGGTTAACTGAGGGCGCTTCCACACAGCTGAAAAATCTGTGCTAAAACTTGTTTTGGCACAGATTTTTGTACCCATTCCCACCAAAAATCTCGGTCTTTCCTGTGGAGGGTGGCTACCATCCTGATAACAATCGGGATGGCAGGCAGCCACATTGAATGTTTTTAATTTGCTTTATGATTTATGTGTATTTGTTATGTTGTTGTTTTATTGAGGCCTTGGCCTTTGTAAGCTGCATCGAGTCCTTCGGGAGATGCTAGCGGGGTACAAATAAAGTTAATAATAATAATAATAATAATAATAATAATTGAAGCCCCCCAAATGTACCCCTAAAAATAAACAAAACTTACCTGGCCGCCATTACGTTCCTCCTCATGCCCTCCTGGTTTTCTTCCTTCTCCCCCCCCCCTTTCCTGGCACATTTGGACATTTGGAAGCCTCTGGTAAAACCGAGACAGGTCCTGGTTTTTGGGACTGTCTGAATGGGCCCGGAATATGATTTTTTAGTTAATAGGTCACACTGATTTCAATTGATCAACTCTCAATAGACTTTAAATTGGACATAACTCTTCCTATAAGAGGATTAGTCATTAGAATAGTGAAAGGCGATATGTTTCTGGATACTTCCTGTATTTTTGTATTGAATGTATGTTGTGTATTTTGATTTCTAATTTTGTATTAGATTTGGTAAAAAATATACTGTACTTGTTGGACCAGTTGTCATGAATGACTTTTCAATAACTTTGAAGCATAGGTTTTTTTATTGCAATTTCCGGTGTGAGAAGGTATATCAGATTACAGAAAACATTTAGATAAAGGATGACACTGGACATACAGGCATACAGATTCTATGCAACTACATTGGATTCACAATTACATTGGTTAACAAACAAACAAAGGGGAATTACAATTTCACTCAACATTCACACACATGTACACGCATTCATCCACATGCATCCAAATATTACCATATCATTTTCTCCCTCCTTGGAGAAGCACCTCTTAGGCCAGACCCTGCTTTCCTGCAGCCTGCCAAACGCATAGTCCCAAAACTTCCATAACGCCATAACTTCAAAATGCTAAAATGCATCCTTTCCCTAAGCACAATGCCAAAGATCAGATCTCTGTTTTCCATACAGCAGAACCTGACTCCCTGCACAAAATCTAAGACTCCAAAAGCACACTTCTTCCTCTTCCCTTGAGAAAGAAGCCCCAAAGTGGCCAAATCATGCTTTTCCATAGTATATCTGACACTCTCCATAGGTACACTATTTCTCTCCTTCCCATGGAGCAGAGCATAGCAGGTGAACAGCGTCTCTTGGGCTGTGCGAAGCCGTGACTCCCACCGCTTGTCACTAAAAATTTAAAACCGTTCACTTGCTGCCACCAAAATATGTGAGGAAGTCTCCAAAATGAAATAATGGTGTAAAATCCCAAATAAATAGGATCACCACACAGATGTAATAAAGATTTGAGACTTCTAGCTTAAATTGCCACCATAATATAAGAGATATTGGTAAAAATGATCTCTGGTTATCCTTATCTGTGTTGTGAGGCACCTTGGGTAGTGTGGAATGCTCCAAACGTGGAAATCAGTGAAGGAGGCAAGTTTAAAACACAAAAAGAACAGGTTTATTGTTATCAGAGCGTAAATTGTTGCAAAATTAAACTGTTGAACTTGGCACATGCTTGATGGATACAAAATGGCTTGGTTGAGTTACATTAAGTCTTCCGATGTTACAATCCTTTAACTCTTTCTACAGTGAGGTACTTTATTATTTCAGTGTTCCCTATTGTGAATATTTACAACTGTTTGTCCTACACAGGATCAAACTAGCGATCTCCAGCCATTCACCACTGGGATCCCTAAACCTCTTTCTTGTTAGATTCTTTTCTACTCAAGCAATCTAACGAGTTTCCACCTTCAGCTTCCTAGCTGGAATAATATTCACAAAACCTAAGAACTAACTGAATTTACACTACTCCACAGAGCCTCCTTGACTCTGCTACTCTCCTCAGGGTCTCATCCGCCTGACTGAAAATAAACTGTCGCTTTCAAACCTTTTTTACCTAAGCTCCGCCCACCTCCTCTGGCTTGTCACCATGGCAACCTATCTCTCTCTCAGCTAGGCCCTGGCCACAATGTAAAGCCTAAACACAGTTTGAAACACAGTATAATGAACACTTCTCTACATTTATATTTAGGCATATGGAATATTCGTGGCAAGTTAGGAATATTCTGCTGATGTCGTCCCAAAGTTGTAAATTAATGATAGACGTCTTCCATCCTGGCTCCATCTCAGTTTCCTGGCCAGATGTTGATCTTCTTGATTGGTGTTGATCTTATGTTGACTTCCTTCTTAACATAAGGAATGTTGCAAACATTTCTGTTATCACTGTCCCAGTTCTTATCAGAGTTTCTCATTAGCAAATCCAGCAAGCAGGTAGTTAGTCATCGCAGGCCTTAATATTATACTGGTGTATCCAAAAATATTAATTCATACATCCTTCCTTTCTTCCATTCATTCCCATATATCATATTAAATCCACATTTATCAAATTTGCACATTGAATTTCTTATTACACAGTGGTTCCCAAACTTTGGTCCTATAAGTGGTTTTGACTTCAGTTCCCCAAATTCCTGACCATTGGACAAGTTCACTGGGGCTTGTGAGAGTTGAAGTGTAAAATAACTGAAGGACCAAAGTTTAGAAATCACTGTACTGGACTAAACAACTTCAGGGAAATATTCCAGTTTCTTAAGATATATTTGATCAACAGTTCTAATACTTTATTCATTCAGTTATTCACTAAAATACTTATATCCTGCCCTATGCCATGAAACAGCAGTGTGGCATACAAATAAAACCAATTTAAGAGAACTAACAAATTAAAACAAGGATAATTTCATTGCATATTAAAATATTTCACAATGTAAAATATTGTCCAAGAATGTATAACAGTTTTTTTGTTGGCTGTTGTGGTATTGCATTATTCTTGTGTTTTCTGCTGTAGGAACGGGATCTGCAACCATCACAGATGTACGAACTGCACTGTATCAGCCTCAGCCACAGCCTGCTCCATATGGACACTGCGTGACAGACAATGGCATGGTCTACTTTTTGGGAATGCAGTGGCTCAAGACTCAAGGGAGCCAACATATGCTTTGCACTTGTCTGGGCAATGGAGTCAGCTGTCAGGAAACAAGTATGGCACAAGTTTAATATCCATAGACACCTAAAATATCCTGGAGTTTAAAAGACAGTCATGCAAGCTTAAGCTAGAAGGACTGGATGGAATAGGATTGAATGGGGCAAGATCCTGAGCTGAGATTGAGTAAAGAGTTGATTTTCAAGCTGCCTTGGGATCATAGCTCAGGAGAATGCATCATACCTGGCTTGTTTCATAGTGCTATGCTTATTCCATAATATAATGGAGCTGATGAGCTTCAAGGGGCATATACTGACTTAGGTAGCCTAATTGTTTGACTGCTATATGAGTAAGCCCATAGCTCACCATATATTGCCATAAGAGGCAGTACATCACATCGGTGGGAAAAAGCCCATTGCATAGGTCAGTATTTTTCAAGTCATGATCTTCCAGGTACTTTGGAAGTTCAAAACACTTGGAAGACCAGAATCTGTGAATCACTAGCATAGGCAAAAAGAAGCTGCTACTTCCACTGCTACATTGGCACACATTCCAGAAGCTATGGTGCTTTTGGACCCAGTGCTATGTTGACTGTAGAGGTCCTCAAACTTTTTAAACTGAGGGCCAGGTCACAGTCCTTCAAACTGTTGGAGGGCCAGATTATAATTTGGAAAAAAATGAATGAATTCCTATGCACACTGCACATATCTTATTTGTAGTGCAAAAAATACTTTAAAACAATACAATAATTAAAATGAAGAACGATTTTAACAAATATAAATTTATTAGTATTTCAGTGTGGGCCTGCTTTTGGCTGATGAGATAGAACTATTGTTGTTATTGTGTGCTTTTGAGTCATTACAGACTAAGGTTGACCCTGAGTGAGGGCCGGGTAAATAACCTTGGAGGGCCACATCTGGCCCCCGGGCCTTAGTTTGAGGACCCCTGGTTTAGAGCATGGTTTGCTTGGGGAAAATTTTCTGTTTTCTCTCCAAGTCCAGCTCACTAACTACAACCAGCAGTCTGAGGCTGCTTCTACACTGCCATATAAAATCCAGATTATCTGCTTTGAACTGGATTATATGGCAGTGTAGATTCATATAATCCAGTTACAAGCAGATTATCTGGATTATCAGATTTGATAATCTGGATTATATGGCAGTGTAGAAGGGGCCTATGTTAAAGACATTTATAAAGGCTAGGTATTATTATCACTTAATGTCCCGGAGTTGCTCTAAGATGTAATAAAAGACCACATTCATCTCACATGAAAAGTGTTGCCTTATATGTGAAATGAGATGTCAGAACCATAATACAATCTTCTGTTTCATTTTTTTAGCTGTGACACAAACCTATGGTGGCAATTCTGATGGGGAACCCTGTGCCCTCCCCTTCACCTATAATGGGAGGACTTTCTACTCGTGTACCTCTGAAGGCCGCAACGATGGGACTCTTTGGTGCAGCACCAGCTCTAACTTTGATCAGGACCAGAAATACTCCTTCTGTACAGAACAGAATGGTAAATATTTTTTAAAAAAGTTTTTTTTTTGGGGATAAATCAAATGCTGGTTTTAGCAGGGAGAAAAGTATGGCAATGGAAGTACAGACCTGTAATTTAGAATTAATTAATACTTTTAATAGAGGTGATGGTTCATATGTTCTTTATACACACTGAAGATAATTTTGTACACAACATTTGGTAAACAATTTTGTGCATAAAACAAAGTTTGTACACAACGAACTATCAAAAACTCAAAGTATTACTAGGTTGTTGTAGGTTTTCCAAGCTATATGGCCATGTCCTTGAGGTAGTGAGGTAGAGGATGCTTGCCATAGATGCAGGCGAAACGTCAGGAGAAAATGCCTCTAGAACATGGCCATATAGCCCTGAAAACCTACAACAGTGTTTCTCAACTTGGGGGTTGGGACCCCTGAGGGGGTCGCAAGGAGGTGTCAGAGGGGTCACTGAAGAGCATCAGAAAACATAGTATTTTCTGTTGGTCATGAGGGGTTTTGTATGGGAAGTTTGGCCCAATTCTATCTTTGGTGGAGTTCAGAATGCTCTTGGATTGTAGGTAAACTAGAAATCCCAGCAACTACAACTCCCAAATGTCAAAGTCTATTTTCCCCAAACTTCACCAGTGTTCACATTTGGGCATATTGAGGATCCATGCCAAGTTTGGTCCAGATCCATCATTGTTTGAGTCCACAGAGCTCTCTAGATGTAGGTGAACTACAACTCCAAAACTCACGGTCAATGTCCACCAAACCCTTCCAGTATTTTCTGTTGGACGCGGGAGTTCTGTGTGCCGAGTTTGGCTCAATTCCATCATTCGTGGAGTTCAGAATTCTCTTTGATTGTAGGTGAACTATAAATCCCAGCAACTACATCACCTAAATGACAAAATCAACCCTCCCCCAACCCCACCAGCATTCAAATGTTGGTGTATCAGATATTTGTGCCAAATTTGGTCCAATGAATGAAAATACATCCTGTATATCAGATATTTTCATTATGATTCAAAACAGGAGCAAAATTACAGTTATGAAGTAGCAACGAAAATAATGTTGTGGTTGGGGGTCACCACGACATGAGAAACTGTACGAAAGGGTCACGGCATCAGGAAGGTTGAGAAGCACTGACCTACAACAACCCAGTGATTCTGGCCATGAAAGTCTTCGACAATACATCATTGTATTACTATCTCAGGGGCCTTCCACACAGCCATATAACCCAGAATATCAAGGCTTTCTTTGGATTATCTGAGTCAACACTACCATATAATCTAGTTTAATGCTAATTTAATACAGCTGTGTGGAAGGGGCCTGAGACGCCCTTGTGAACAATTGTGGATTTTAAAGTAATTAAGAATTCCAGATAAGGGATAGTCAACCTGTTGTAATTTAAGACACCGACCTCACTACCTCTGAGGATATTTGCCATAGATGCAGGCAAAACGTCAGGAGAGAATGCCTCTAGAACATGGCCATATAGCCCGAAAAAACCTACAACAACCCTTAAGACACATGATTGCACTTTTGAAATATATTATTAGCATTTGTTTATTGGCACTCAGATTGTCAGGTGCATCTAAGAAATCCTCTGTGCCTATCCCCAACACATGTGTCTTCAAATGTTCTATATGGCTTTCCCATCCATGTTTCACTTTGACCCTCAGCTGTTGGGGAAATTGTGCTGCCAGAGTTCAGTTTTCCAATTGTGCTCAGCAAAGGAAGCTTGTTCTTCAGGAATGATTGGCTAAAGAAAGCAAGGATTTTAAATTTTCCTGTTGTTTTCTTCCACTGTGTCTCATCAGCCAGTCCCATGGTTTAAATGTGGAAATATGACTTCCGTTAAATATATGTACACCATTATTTTAGATCGAGTGTGTCCTTCCTACCGTTGTAGATGAGGAGGGCATTGACTGGAAGTTAAGTGGGTAGATCAAGCTGTGCTCTGCATCTTTTCCCTGTATGTCTCTGGCTTATGTTTGTCGTTTCTTTCTTTTTCTTTAGTCCAGTTAGACAGATATCCATATTAGGCCAGAGAGGAAAATGCCTCCTGCGTATGACTCGTGCAATGTTCTGACGTCACTCTCTTAAATCCTGAATCCCATATATAGCAGAAACAGGCATCTCCGGGGCCTGTTCTTTCAAAGCATTTTGCCTCCTTTAGAGATAAGGAGGGGAGAAATTCACATTTCATCAGGGATCTGTTTGTATAGCCAGACAGTCTACGGGTGAATCTGTTTCCTGAAAACTCCCATTGTATGGCAGAAACTGTCTGTCCCAATAATGTTAAGGGGTGTGTGTACGTGCGTGCGTGTGTGTGTGTGTGTGTGTGTGTGTGTGTGTGTGTATATATATATATATATGTGTGTGTGTGTGTGTGTAGAGAGAGAGTTTCTATCAATCTTATATAAATAAAAATGTAATGTTCGTTTGTGGGATTAACAGAATTCAAAAACCACTGGGGGAATTGACACCAAATTTGGACACAATACACCTAACAACCCAATGTATGTCCTTCACTCAAAAAAACACTGAAAAACACAGCAAAGGGACTTAAAAAGGCCCTAAAAGCTAAATGACGAAAAGCTAAATAACAATATAGAAAAAAGGGAAGAAAGAGGGAGGGAAGGGGAGGAAAGAAAGAAAGGGGGAGGGAAAGAAAGAAGGAAAGGGAGGAGGAAGCATGGAAGCAAAGAGAGAAGGAAGGAAGGAAAGAGGTAGAAAAGGAAGAAAGGAGAGAAAGAGGAGGGAAAGAAAAAGGGGGAAGGAAGGAAAGTTAGAGAAGGAAGGAAGGAGAGAAGGAAAGTAAAAGGGGAAAGAAGGAAGGAAAGAGGGAGTGAAGGAAGGGGGGAAGATGTAGAGAAAGAGGGAGGGAAGGAAAGAAGGAAAGAGAGAAGGAAGAAAAGAAAGACAGCAGAAGAGAAAGAAAAAGTGGGAAGGAAGGAAAGAGATAGAGAAGGAAGGAAGAAGAGATGGAAAGACGGCAAGGAAGGAAGGAGAGAAAGAGAGAAGGTTGGCCACAGCAAAGCGTGGTACAGCTAGTATAAATAAAAATGTAATGTTCATTTGTGGGATTAACCTAAGTCTAAAACCACTGGATGAATTTACACCAAATTTGGACACAATACACCTATCAGGCCAACAAGTGACCATAACTCATCAAAACACTGAAAAACTCAGTGAAGGGGGCTTAAAAAGCCAAAAAATAAAATAAAAATACATTACATTACAACGTATGTGCATAGCCACGCAAATACACATATGCACAAATATATATGCACACACAAAACACATATACACAGACTGGGCCACAGCAATGTGTGGCAGGGGATGGCTAGTAGGAAATAAAATTAGTGCTGAACTACCTCAAACAGGGGAGTGAATTCTCCCTATCTGAAAATTGATCCAGATGCAGGGTTCTTGATTATTTGAATTTGTATCCTATTCCCCCTCCCCTTTTAATTCTTTCTGATTTTCATTTTTTTCCCTTCCACAAAAGAGGGAAAATAGCTAAGAATGAAGCAACAAAAATACATGAATGTTTTTTTGGGCTCTAAATAGAAAGGTAAAGGTTTCCCCTTGACATTAAGTCTAGTTATATCTGACTCTAGGGGTTGGTGCTCATCTCCATTTCTAAGCCAAAGAGCCAACATTGTCCATAGATGCCTCCAAGGTCATGTGGCGGCATGAGTGCATGGAGTGCCGTTACCTTTCCACAGAAGTGGTACCTATTGATCTACTCACACTTGCATGTTTTCGAATTGCTAGGTTGGCAGAAGCTGGACCTAACAGTGGGAGTTCACCCTGCTCCCCAGATTCAAACTGCCAACCTTTTGGTCAGCAAGTTCAGCAGCTCAGCGCTTTATTCCTCTGCGCCACTGAGGGCTCGAAATATGGTTACCTAGTCTGACCTTTGAAAACATGCAAATGTGAGTTGATCAATAGGTCTCCCCCCCCCCTTTGCAGGAAGGTAACGGCACTCCTTGCAGTCATGCCAGCCACATGACCTAAGAGGTGTCTATGGACAATGCTGGCTCTTCGGCTTAGAAATGGAGATGAGCGCTACACCCCAGAGTCGGACACAACTGGACTTAATGTCAGGGGAAGACCTTTACCTTTACCTAATCTGACCAAAATTGTGAAATCTTGCACAAATCTGAACTTTTCCTCTTTTTGTGCAATAGTTTAATGTTACAACAATTTCTATAGCAGGAGACCAAAATGAATCACTCTCCCTTTGTAGACAGTTTCCTCATAGGTATTCCTTCTTCATGCCTGGGTTGCTTTTTTGACAAAGTATTAGACTACTCTAGTTTTTTTGGGCATCTCATTTTGTTCTGAACTTCTTCACTTTGCTTGAGTTGGAGATACTTATTTTGCTACTTTTTTGATCCATCCCAATTTCTTGCTTTTTTGCACCTGTTTTTCTCCCCCTTTGATCTTTTTTTAAAAAAGACGTTGCTTTTAGTGGCGAGGAGTGGCATTGATTATAACGTTGCAATACGAAGGGCCTCATGGAAGTAGGGAAATCCTTAAAATAGAACCACATAAGCACATGTCTCATTTTTAGCAACTATTTAAAACCATTAGGGTTGTAATTAAGGCTGTAAGTTAAGACTTATTCAAAATGCAACGGAACAGTTCTGCTCTCTCTGCAATGTACTCAACACTTCTTTGATTTCTCATCAGATTTCTCTCATTGAAAGAATTTGAGTAAACTTGCTTATTCTCTAGCAACTACTTTCCTCCCCATGTTGGAGAAGCAGCAAAGATTGCCCTTAAATGGGTCAGTCATCTGGGACAGGTTAGCTACAGCCCGCAACCTAAAATAGCTAGAGCATTGCTTTTTTTTCTTTGCCCACCTTAAGGAAAAAAAGGATCAAGTACAAGAAAGACATTTCCCAGTGGCACATCTGCTGCTCTGTTTTTGTAAAAGTATGGTTATCCTTGATCTGTTTTTCATCTAGTTTCTAACTTAGAAACTCTCGATATTGAAAAGAAGAGTGAGGCGCTTTAAAAAGGCCCAGCTCTAAAAGCATGTGAGAAAACAGAAACAAGATGTGAAGAAAATCTGTCTGACCCAGTGAATGCGCAGCTGCCATCTTTGGCTTCAGCTTTGAAGCTGAGTTTTGTTTGCAACGTATGCCAGGGAAAACATTTTTCATCATGCGTTTAACATACACATGGAAAACTGCTTTTGTTTGTACAACTCAGTTGTATGTATAGCCATATTTATTTGCAGTCTTGCTCTATAATTAACCCTCACAATGACCTTGTATATTGCTGTGAAGCTCTAGGCTAGCGTTTCTCATCCTGGAGGAGGTCACAAGGGAGTGTCAGAGGGGTCGCAAAGACCATCAGAAAACACAGTATTTTCTGTTGTTCATGGGGGTTCTGTATGGGAAGTTTGACCCAATTCTATCGTTGGTGGGTTCAGAATGCTCTTTGATTGTAGGTGAATTATAAATCCCAGCAACTACAACTTCCAAGCGTCAAGGTCTATTTTTCCCAAATCCCACCAGTGTTCACATTTGGGCATATTGAGTATTCATGCCAAGTTTGGTCCAGATCTATTATTGCTTGAGTCCAAAGTGCTCTCTGGAGGTAGGTGAACTACAACTCCAAAACTCAAAGTCAATGCCCGACAAACACTTCCAGTATTGTTGTGGGAGTTCTGTGTACCAAGTTTGGTTCAGTTCCATCATTGGTGGAGTTTGGAAAGCTCTCTGATTGTAGGTTAACTATAAATTCTAGCAACTCCCAAATGACAAAATCAATCCTCCCCAACCTCACCAGCATTCAATTTATTTTTATTTATTTTTTTATTTAGAACATTTATATACCGGTCTTCTCAACCTCCGCAGAGGGGCTCAGTCCAGTTCACAACAAAAGATAGACAATAATTTAAAAACATCACATCCCATAATTCACTAAAACATTAAAATACAATCATATAAGTTGTCAAAATGAAGTCACAATTCATCGCCATCCGTCCGTGTGGTCAAGAATTATTGACTCATTCATCAAATGCTAAATTCCAGAGCCAGGTTTTCACCAGTTTTCTAAAAGTCAGGAGAGAAGGGGCAGTTCTAATCTCCAGTGGGAGAGAGTTCCAGAACCGGGGGGCCACCACCGAGAAGGCCCTGTCCCTCGTCCCCACCAGACGCACTTGCAAGGGTGGTGGGACCAAGAGCAGGGCCCCTCCGGAAGATCTTAATAACCTTGATGGTTCATAGGGGAGAATCTGTTCAGACAGGTAAACTGGGCCGGAGTCGTTTAGGGATTTATAGGTCAACACCAGCACTTTGAATTGTGCTCGGAAGCTAATTGGCAGCCAGTGGAGCTGGCGCAACAGAGGAGTGTATCGAGTATTTTGTGTCAAATTTGAAATGAAAATTAAATGAAAATCCATCCCGTATATCAGATACATTACGATTCATAACAGTCACAAAATTAAGAGTTATAAAGTAGCAACGAAAATAATTTTATGCTTGGGGGATCACCACAACTGTATTAAAGGGTCACGGCATTAGGAAGGGTGAGACCCACTGCTCTAAGCCATTAATATCGGTCCAAGTTTTACCGCCTCCATGCTTGGAGAACAGTCTGTTTTGTCCCAATCTGTTTTGTCCCAACACAGAAATGCAACTTTTAGAGGTAATTCACATGTGTGGGATGCATCAGGAAAGAAATTGTTTGTTTTTCCTACATTGCCAACATGAAGCGAGCTAGCTATAACTTTTACAAACACCAGAATACTAGTGACAGGAAAAAAGAGGGGAGGAAGCCACCAGGTGCACAGGAAGAGTGTGAGTCCTAAATACACAAAGCCGAAATAAATGGTTGCTATCTCAACAGGCTATAAAATGAATGAAATAAATTATGAAATAAATGGTTGCTATCTCAACAGGCTAGGATGTGGCTATAATGGTTTTTTCATAAATATCAACGTTTTCATTTTAAAATAAGCATCAACAGTAATATGATTCTGGCAAATTGCAACATACACATTGAGACCAAAACTGCCAGGTCTTACACCTAGAGACTGGATTCAGCATAGTAGTAACATGTGGTGTTATGTATGATCTTTGTAAAGATGAGGTTGTGGTCAACTGGTGTAAGCCCAGGACCAGATCTGAGTAGCCCTAACTCTAGCCAAGTAGTGTGGAGATGTATTGTATTTCATGTCAAGATATCCATTGTGCTGTGTGGAGAATACATTGTTGGGGTTCAAAAGCAGATCTCCAAATCCAAGGAACTGGATTGCATGCCCTGGAGATATATCTTTTTGTTATCAAATGTCTCATTGACCCAGATGGTATGACAACTTGTCGTGGAGATGATTTTGTGCGTGCAACACTTTGTACATGAATCCATCTTAGTCACAATCCTAACTTTGAATGGCTATTGTTTTCTTACAGTCTTGATTCAAACACGTGGTGGCAACTCAAATGGCGCTTTGTGCCATTTCCCTTTCCTCTACAACAACCGTAATTACACTGATTGTACTTCTGAGGGGCGGAGAGACAATATGAAATGGTGTGGAACCACACACAACTACGATGGTGACCAGAAGTTTGGATTTTGCCCCATGGCTGGTATGTTGAATTTTTGTGAGAGTCCATAGTAAAAATGTGTAACTCCTGTTGCGTTTTAGGTGTATGATACTCTGTGGACATTAATTATGACATTAATTATGATTCAGCAGTTTCTGTAAAGTTAGATGTTCACTTCAAGTGAATTCAAGCAATGTTCTGTTCTGGAATCAAATTCTGCAGATGCCCATCCTTTGGATGGTTTAGATTTAGAGAATGTTGAGACTCAAAAGTGTCAAAAAAATTAAATTCAATGTTTTGGTCTCCTCAAAATGGAAATTAAATGTAAAAATGTAATGTATGTATGATTTACAGTTAGGAAAGTTTAGGAAAGTTTTCTTAAGCAAGGTATCCTTAAGTGATTTGCCTTCTTTTGTACATAGCCCACAACACCTGATATTCCCTAGCAGCCTCTGTAGATTCAACAACTAATCCTTGCCATTGATATATGTAGCTTATTAATGGTGTATGTAGTATTTTAATGATATATTTCACATTGTATTTAATAATCTGGTTTTTATGTATTATTTATTTATGTGAAAGATCAATGGCCTAAGCCAGGGGTCCTCAAACCTTTTAAACAGAGGGCCAGGTCACAGTCCCTCAAACTGTTGGAGGGCCAGATTATAATTTTTAAAAATACATGAATGAATTCCTATGCACACTGTACATATCTTATTTGTAGTGCAAAAACACTTAAAAACAATACAATAATTACCCATAAAATGAAGATCAATTTTAACAAATATAAACTTATTAGTATTTCAATGGAAAGTGTGGGCCTGCTTTTGGCTGATGTGATAGGATTGTTGTTGTGTGCTTTCAAGTCGTTTCAGACTTAGGTTGACCCTGAGCGAGGGCCGGGTAAATTACCTTGGAGGGCCGTATCCGGCCCCTGGGCCTTAGTTTGAGGACCCCTGGTGTATGTAGTATTTTAATGCTATATTTCACATTGTATTTAATAATCTGGTTTTTATGTATAGTTCACCATGTATTGATTTCTTGATTTGTAACATATGAAAATAAATCAAACACGACTGAGCAAACCTTCCTCTGTATTACGTTCTTGAACAGCTCATGAGGAGATCTGCACAACCAATGAAGGTGTTATGTACCGTGTTGGAGACCAGTGGGACAAGCAGCACGAAATGGGTCATATGATGAAATGCACTTGTGTAGGAAATGGTCGTGGAGAGTGGACCTGTGTCGCTTATTCCCAGCTCAGAGGTATTTTAGTTTCCTTTTGCTTCTATGCTCAGTCAGATGCATCTAGTGGTGTGGCTGTTGAAATTGTCCACATGCTTGTGGATTTCAATGGCTTCTCTGTGTAGTCTGACATGGTGGTTGTGAGAGTGGTCCAGCATTTCTGTGTTCTCAAATAATATGCTGTGTCCAGGTTGGTTCATCAGGTAATATGCTATGGCTGACTTCTCAGGTTGAGGTAGTCTGCAGTGCCTTTCATGTTCCTTGATTCGTGTTTGGGCAATCCTGCGTTTGGTGGTCCCTATGTAGACTTGCCCACAGCTGCATGGCACACGGTAGACTCCTGCAGAGGTGAGAGGATCCCTCTTGTCCTTTGCTGAACGTAGCACACAACCCATTGTATGCTAATCAAGGTGGTCAGTTGAAACATTCACACCTAGCTCCAGCAGACAAGAGTCCTTTGTCTCACCCTGGTCATTCCACAGATATATAAACCCTTTTTCCTAGTTCCAACCTCACTACCTCTTAGGGTGCTTGCCATAGATGCAGGCGAAACGTCAGGAGAGAATGCCTCTAGACCATGGCCATACAGCCCCAAAAAACCTACAACAACCCAATCCCACATTATCTGAGTATCACTCGGACACACGTCTGTGTGGAATGGCCCAAAGTGATCTTTTTTAGAAGGGACCTGTGAAGGAAAACTAAGGAAGAATACGGTGGAAAAGGTTTCTGGGCATATGGTCAGAGAAGTGCTTAGGCAGCATGAAAGAAAAAGGAGACTTCAAAGGGAACAGGCATTTGCTCATTCTGCATTTGGCTCACACTGTGTTTGGAAATGGAGGTGTAAGTTTGAAGAAAAAACTCCAGAGCTACTGCTGAAAGTACACATAACTTATAGGGACAGTCTGCCTCCAGTGCTTCTCATGAATTTGATTCAGCTCAGAAACTTTCCAGATCCCTCTACCAGAAGTTTCTGTACAATCTCTAATTTTGTGGTTTCCTTAATCTGCAATCATAAAGTTCCTACAATGTGATCTCTTCAGTGGTCATTCCTGGTCCTGAAAAAATGCTTTCTGTGTCTACAGCCACAACTACCAGAATCCCAAAGTAGCGTGGTCCATTTATCTTCTTTTTAAATGTTATTATTATTATTATTATTATTATTATTATTATTATTAATTTCTCTCATTTTTATCCTGTCCTTCTCAACTTAAAGGGGGACTCAGGACGGCTTACAACGGGCCTCGTTACAAAGCCATTCCATAACAAATTACAGTAATTAAAACCACAATTAAACATAAAAACATAATTAACAATACATAAGCCATTATTAAAACAGTAAAACAGTCCCATCAGCCATATCATCGTTCCAGTCACATTCCCTTAAAGTGCTGCTTGCATCTGTTGTCCAAAAGCCTGGTCCCAAAACCATGCCTTTAATTTCTTTCGAAAAGCTAGGAGGGAGGTGGCCGATCTTACCTCAGTTGGGAGTGTGTTCCATAGGCGGGGGGGGGGGGGCACTGCCGAGAAGGCCCTGTCTCTCATCCCTGCCAGGCACATTTGTGCTGTTGATGGGAGTGAGAGCAGAGCCTCCCAGGATTATCTATCTTGGAAAGTTTATTTAAACATTAAAGTTTCTTTAAACACCACACTAATGTGGAAGCTGTTAGTTATACTTAAGAGAAGCTAATTAGAAACATTGGAGGTAAATTTCAGGCAAAAATTGGTATGATAAGAAACAAAGATGGCAGGGACCTAACAGAAGCTGAAGAGATCAAGAGAAGGTGGCGAGACTATACAAAAGATCTGTATAGGAAGGATAATAATATTGAGGATAGTTTTGACGGTGTGGTGAATGAATTAGAACCAGACATCCTGAGGAGTGAGGTTGAATGGGCCTTAAGAAGCATTGCTAACAACAAGGCAGCAGGAGACGACGGGATCCCAGCTGAACTGTTTAAAATCTTAAAAGATGATGCTGTCAAGGTGATGCATGCCATTTGCCAGCAAATATGGAAAACACAAGAATGGCCATCAGACTGGAAAAAAAATCAACTTATATCCCCATACCAAAAAAGGGAAATGCGAAAGACTGCTCAAACTTCCGTACAGTGGCCCTTATTTCTCATGCCAGTAAGGTAATGCTCAAGATCCTGCAAGGAAGACTCCAGCAATACATGGAGCGAGAGTTGCCAGATGTTCAAGCTGGGTTTAGAAAAGGCAGAGGAACGAGAGACCAGATTGCCAATATCCGCTGGATAATGGAGAAAGGCAGGGAGCTTCAGAAAAACATCTACTTCTGCTTCATTGACTATTCTAAAGCCTTTGACTGTGTGGATCATAATAAATTGTGGCAAGTTCTTAGTGGGATGGGCATCCCAAGCCACCTTGTCTCTCTCCTGAGGAATCTGTACAAGGACCAAGTAGCAACAGTAAGAACTGACCACGGAACAACAGACTGGTTCAAGATTGGGAAAGGAGTACGGCAAGGCTGCATCCTCTCACCCAACCTTTTTAACTTGTATGCAGAACACATCATGCGATGTGCGGGGCTTGATGAATGCAAAGCTGGGGTGAAAATTGCTGGAAGAAACATTAACAACCTCAGATATGCAGATGACACCACTCTGATGGCCGAAAGCGAGGAGGAGCTGAGGAGCCTTCTAATCAAGGTGAAAGAAGAAAGCGCAAAAGCCGGGTTGCAGCTAAACGTCAAAAAAACCAAGATTATGGCAACAAGAATGATTGACAACTGGAAAATAGAAGGAGAAACCGTGGAGGCCGTGACAGACTTTGTATTTCTAGGGGCAAAGATTACTGCAGATGCAGACTGTAGCCAGGAAATCAGAAGACGCTTACTTCTTGGGAGGAGAGCAATGTCCAGTCTCGATAAAATAGTGAAGAGTAGAGACATCAGACTGGCAACAAAGATCCGCCTAGTCAAAGCCATGGTATTCCCTGTAGTCACCTACGGATGTGAGAGCTGGACCTTAGGGAAGGCTGAGCGAAGGAAGATCGATGCTTTTGAGCTGCGGTGTTGGAGGAAAGTTCTGAGATTGCCTTGGACTGCGAGAAGATCCAACCAGTCCATCCTCCAGGGAAATAAAGCCCAACTGCTCACTGGAGGGAAAGATACTAGAGACAAAGTTGAAGTACTTTGGCCACTTCATGAGGAGACAGGAAAGCCTAGAGAAGACAATTATGCTGGGGAAAGTGGAAGGCAAAAGGAAGAGGGGCCGACCAAGGGCAAGATGGATGGATGGCATCCTTGAAGTGACTGGACTGACCTTGAGGGAGCTGGGGGTGGTAACGGCCGACAGGGAGCTCTGGCGTGGGCTGGTCCATGAGATCACGAAGAGTCGGAGACGACTGAACGAATGAACAACAACAACAATATTTTGAGGAAGACATTAGAGAATGCTAAGGGATCTCATGAATGAGAGATCTTTATGGTTCCTAGCACTGATTTGCTCCTTGAATTTTAAGCTCTAAAGAGCAGTAGTGACCCGAACAAAGATTTTGGAGAATCTGGGACTTGCTTGTCTTTCACATTTAAGTCAAACAACTGGATCAGAGGATGAAAACAAAGAGAGAAAAAACAAGACATAACAAAAGCTTGAGTAATCGGATTATTTGCATATGATCCTACAAATCTCCATTGAGTAGTCTGTGTGTGAATAATCATATATACATTAAAAAAAACTTGTCAGGTGAAGTAACAGTCTTATAGCATTGTTTACCTTTTTTCTGCACAGGCATTCCTCAATTAATGGAGCCTTTGTCATAAAAGCTTCATATTTCTAAGTCTTCTTATGTCCACTGAACATAATTTTCCTTGTCCTGTGCAGGAGCGCAGTATAGTTCAACAGAGCAATCTGTGATATAAATATATATATATTTTACAACAGATCAATGTATAGTTGATGAAATCACCTACGATGTTAATCAGACTTTCCACAAGCGTCATGAAGAAGGACATATGCTGAACTGTACCTGCTTTGGTGAAGGCCGGGGGAGATGGCAGTGTGACCCTGTTGGTGAGTTCATCCTTCCCTGATTACTGAGACTTCTCTTAGGCTGTGAGATGATTTATTAATTAATTAATTATTAATTAATTATTAAGATTTAGATTAATTTACTGGAGCAAAGTAAAACATTACCAAAAGATTGTCTTCTCTGGTCAATGTCTTATAAAAGTTCTTGCAAAATGTGTTGGTTTGTGCTAATTCAGAAGTGGAGGAAAAACTGCAGATTGGGAATGAATGCAGTATCCATGTCTGGTCATGGGCCTCTACTTGTTGCTCTCCAATGCAGCAATTTGGGTTCTGTTGGCTTTCATGGAAGGTGCTTTTCAAGCCTACTGCACTGCAAGGAAAGTCCTTTGCAATCTCTTTGTCTTATTCTGGAAGGATTCTAGGGCAGGCATCTCAAACATAGTTTGAAACATTTTGTCAATGGGTCTTTTGATCCCTTGAACTTGAAAAGAGCCAAGGACAGCTATAACAAATATTATCCTACCCGAGGCTTAACCTGTTTCATTTGGCGGCCTTTTTCTGTACTTTTCTAGGGCAAAGGAATAATTCTTTTCTGAGCAAAGAAGGTCTCTAGCTTCTGATGGAGTGATAAGGCCTAGATGTTTGATCTCTTGATTATTTAATCCCTGGAAAGTTTTATTTTCTCTGGGAAGAGTTCAGAATGAACTATTAGGTTTCCCTTTGTTTGAAATATGTTTTCACACATTTATTCAACTGTGTCCTACACAGGCTGAATTAATGTGAAACTATTGTAAATGACTCTCTGAGATTAAGACAAGTTAGAAGGTTCTGTAAAACAGATTTACTCAGTTTTTGCCATGCATTTTGTTCCAAAATAGGTCAGATCTGGCTGTAGTTAGCTTCCTGCTCAATGGATTGCTAATAATAAAGCTTTCAAATGAATTCCATAAAGGTAAATTAGTTCTGGTATATATAATTTTATTAAAAAAATCTTCTGCTCTTAGTGTAGCCTGGAATTGGGGATATCATGATATGCTGCCATATAATCCAGATTATCAAAGCAGATAATCCACATTATCTGCTTTTAACTGGATTATATGAGTCTACATTGCCGGATTTTATATGGCAGTGTAGAAGGGGACTGAGAATAATGGGACCATGATTCACAAAGATTTGCATGGTGTTTCCTGGCATCAGTACAATGACTTTGGGTTCCCCACTTAATCTAGGGATTCAGGACTGGCAGCACCCCAACTGTATTTAAGTGCTTTGTTCATAGGTAAGATAAATACATGATGTGAGTAGGAGTGATGAGTTTACTACTTCTAACTCCCTAGCACCATTCT